>APFE030281759.1:28362-40739 GCA_000404065.3 Pinus taeda | reverse complement strand
CTAGGGGGTTGTAGCTCCCTTCCAGTAGAAGCTGGAGAATGAGAGAAGGTTGTAACCTTCTATAGGTAGAAGCCTGCATACTGGTATGAGTCTGCACCAGTACAAGATTGTAAACAAATTTTCTTATTATTAAAAGAAGACAGAGATGATAGCAACAGGTGGTTTTCACCCACATTGGGTTTCCACCTTAAATCATGGTGTTCATATGTGTTGCTTATATGTAATGGTTTATTATGTTTACACTACACATGGTTACTGTTTAATGATTGATGAAGTACTAATGCACTGATTAAAGGTCAACATATGATGAATTAACTAAATCATAAGTTTACTGCATAAACGTTGGTTGCCTTAAAGACAGTTGTTGTACATGCTAGTTCCCCTCTCTGAAGTAGCGTTTATAAATCTGATTATGAAATATAAAAATTCTTGATCTCATAATACTGATTCACCCCCCCTCTTAGTATTATTTCCAACACCCTCCTTGCCCTTGAGTGCATGAGCACACCTAAAATTCCTAAAGGTATGAAACTTCACTCCTTTGCCTCTTCAGAGTGCACCCTTGTGCCCTCTTAGTCTCGTTGAGTGCATGAGTGCACCTTGAAGGCCTGAGATTTTCTCCTTCATGCTTCGTTAGTGTGCCTTACGCCCTAGAAAGTTTTCCCTCTCAAGATTGAGCACATCAACACACTTTAAAGCCCCGAATGACCCTTGAATTACCTTCATACTTTGAAAGTGTGCCATCCTTGTTTGCATGCATATGTCTTTCCTGTGCAAGTAACTATGTGTTATCATTGATAGGTTTACATTATCAATTACATTTAATGATTTTTTTAATATGATTTTCTATGTTGTTTCTTGTAATAGATATAATATTTCATAAGTTTAATCATTGTCACCATGTTCTTACACAAATAGGTGTTTGAGCTACAAGTATTGTTGCTCTTTCATCATCTATTGGAACCATGCCTCCCGCTACATGTAAAGTGGCATCCGAGGAAGCTTGAGAGAAAAGCATTGAGGAAGTAATCGAAGTGACAAAGCCTACCATTCCCATTTATGTAGATACATAGTGCTTCATAGATAAATCTATTGAGGTCACATGGAATGACATAAAAGACACATTCATGCAACAACATTTTATTGAAAATTTCAAGGATCTGGAAGCATATATCAATATTAAGTTTTTGAGGATACACAAGATCGCATTCAGATTCCTAGTCATCCCTTGTGCATAAGTGATTGAGTAGATTCTTACACACATGGATGATTCCCATATTGTGATTCATAGAGAAAGTGGTGGTAAACTTGCCACCTATTATGGAGAAGACATGCAAACTTACTATAAGATGCAAAGGCCCATAGAATATGCCAATTACAACTTTTACACCAAATGGGCCAATCTTGACACAAGTAACATCATTAAATCATGGTGTTGAGAACCTAATAAGTTTCATCATTGCCCATCCATAGCGTACCCAACTAGGATTATTAGAGATGTATATTAGTATCCCATTGTTATGTGTTGTTGGTTGCATGGGTTAAAGAACACTGATATGTTTGAAGAAAATTGGATATATATGCTCAACATGGTGGTTACGCATGGTAATATATTCAATTGGGCATATACATTGTCATTTGGGTTGGAGTGTCATGTCGGGTAGGAAAAATCATCTTTGAGGGCCAACTAGGAACCAAAATTCTATATGTCTACATTTTTGTTGGATGGAATTTGTGCATGATACCCTTTTCTAGGAATGTACTGGAACTGGATGCCATAAAATAATTTTCTAGCCTACTTCCACTACAAAGTGTTGTCATAATAAAGTTTTAGAGACACATAGGATAGGTTGGAAGAGAACTTCTTCGCATTCATATTCCTTATGATATATGAGATCGATTCTCCTTGCATGAATGATTAGGTGAAGGAGTCACTACATGATATCACTTATTGGTTTGAAATGCCTAAGGGTACATATGTTAGATGTTTTGGTTGTCATATTCCCCCTCATTGCATGCTGTGATATGTGACAAATAAAGTGGTCTTGTAAGAAGTAGCATATTAGTTGGACAAAGGGTTGCCAAGAGTTATTCACGGAAGGAAAAAATCCCCTTGGCCTACCTTCCATTTGAGGATTAGATTGTATGAACTGAAGACCCACAACGTGGAAAATGAAAAAATACAAGAGTTGGATCACTTTCACTTCATAGTTAAGGACTTTCATGGATATTATCCCAAGAGAGTGTCGGTTTCAAATGGAGATATTCATCAATGTCTACAATAAAGGATGAAAATTTGAAGAACTGATACAATGAATTTAGAAAGATACATCTAGGAATGGAAGTTGGTTCACCCGAAGATCCACTAGCTCAAGACATGCAGGCACAGGAGGTAGCATGGATAACCCCTCAAGCAAAGAGTGTAGCTCCTAGGAAAAGGATCAAGCATGATTTTATAAGAGAAAGTAGCAGGAAATGGAAAATTCATCCTTTGAAAATAGGAGCTATTCAAGCTAAATAGGAAAAGAGAGAGTTAGAAGAAGAGGAGAAGTGGAAGCAAGAAGAAGAAGAAGAGGAAATAAGGATACAAAAAGAGGAATAGAAAAGGTATTCCTAGGAGGAAGAAGCAACACAGAGACTGGAAGAATAACAGTTGACTTAGGAGATAGAGGAAGAGTTGGAGGAAGAAGATATCATCCAACCCATATATGATGTTCCAATTTCTCCATAAGAACATCCTCTCACCAGTGGTCATCTCCCATTTGATGCAATTGGAATCACGCCTTCTCTTGATGATAGAGCCAAGGATGTGTGCAATTTCACATTTGATCAACTTAAGAAGAGGATCATGCAACAATGATGAAGATATTTCCTAAATGATCCTTAGAACCCAACCTTAGTATCTACAAAGAGAGTGATAAATTCCAATAACAAAATTAATCCCATAGAAATCATGGAGGAAAATGTTTGTTTTTCTATAGTAGTGCAAGACACATCTGAATATTTTTTGAATGAGAATGCATGATTAAGGAGGAATTGAGGCTAATGGAGGATACCATTGCACAACTATATGATGAAATGATATGTCTTCAACAAATGATTGCCCCCTCTTGTTGGTTTTCAAAAGAGATCACAAGAAGTATTGAAGCTCCTAAAAGTAGAAATAAGAGAAGTTGATCAACTTTAGGAATGACTTGCTAGGTATCTGAATGTTCTACCACAGATGGTTAGAAAGGACAGGATTTCAACTGAAATGGACTGAGTGCAGTTGAGACTCGATCATCAGAATTACAACCGTCTTGGAGAATAGGAGACTAACATTATTTCCTCTTACACTCTCATGCATAATGGTTTTGAGTCTCTAGCACAGAAGCATGGGACTCCTTTAGTAGGATCACTTGTCGAAATAAGAGGCATGGAAAACATCTTCTAGGAGATCAGGCAGTACATAGAAGGTCAAGTAAGCATCAAAACAAGAAGGCTCGGAGATCACTAAAGACATTATTCTATAATATGCCATTGCCCCAATCAAATCCCACATGAAACTCTCATGGCTATGGAATAATGTACAATTAAGCTCCAAGACCATATGGATAGAGGCACTAGAGGTGGATATGTGATATGCAGTGGAATTGCCAATTCAGATCAAAGTCATCTCTACAAAGTTCAAAGCATGGAAAAAATACATCACCAATGAGCTCTGTGATTAAGAAAATGACTTGTCCATTTAATAATAGTTTTCCTTATTATCAATTTTGTCTCATATAGCCACCGTCTCATATGTATTTTGTCTTTTGTAATGAATTGTATGTAATTAAGTCCATGAGACGCATGTGGAATGTGAAAAGCCACATATGGAATGTAAAAATTTAATATAGAATATGAAAAGTCATAGGATTTGAAGTGTCACAAGGAAGCCCAAAAGTCATTATCATTTTTATAAAGAGCTCCTCATAAATCAACCTAATGGCTTGGATTCTTGGAGTCTTGCCTTGGCTTCTCTTGTAGTGCTTAGGAGATAGATCATTCTTTAAATAAGCAAGTTGTGGCTTCACATTCTACTATTGGATCTAGTGTTTCGTCTATGTAATAGTGTACTTTGGATCTTTCATTCATAATAAAAAGCTCTATGAATTTACACTTTTTCATACATGTATGTCATACATGTATCATGGATGTAATAGAATTGTTCTTGTAATGTTTGTGGTATATGTTGGTTCTATTACATACTAAGTTTAATGAACTATTTCATTTCTTAGCTATGGTTGTTATTGAATAAGTGTTGATATGTTTTCATGATTGTTGTTTATTATGTGTGTTATATGGAATTTCACTTTTGTGGATAAAAATGAATTCCCTAGATCTATTGGTATGATCTAGAAAAATAGAGGACAAAAGTACTCAATGTTTTCCTTAGAGAGATTGAAATATGGAAAAGGAATCTACCTAGAATTCAAAGCAAGTCCTTCTCTCTTCTTCGCTTGTGAACTCCAATCCTAGCTCCACATGCTATAAACGGAACCTGCAAAAATGAATAAAACAAGCAAAAAAACTACAAAATCCATATAACATAATCCAATATCTCCATACAATGGGTCAACATGGTATTGAAATAAAAGAGCATAAGAATAACAAAAGTATAGGAAAACAAGATGATCTTTGTATTAATAAATAGAGGAGAGAGTTACAACCATATATACAAGTTGGCTTTTTAGATGTCTCCCCAAATGACTTGCCCTTCCTTTCCACAAGGAAAATATTCATACTCAACCCTAATCCATCAATGGATGGATTCCTTAAGCTCAATGAAGAAGCACAAGGGCACTAGCAATATCCAAAATCCAATCTAGTCTCCATGGGAGGAAGTAAATTTATAAGGTAAAGAGGGTAGTTTAGGATTTACCAATATAGGCTTGAGATCCACTTATGAGGGAAGATAAGTTCAAGGGAAGGGAGATATAACCACTAGAGTAGGATATGATATGAATTCGAGATCTCTATCCATGGTAAATGGTTAAAACCACCTTATAAGCTTATGGAAGAAGAAGATTCAAAAGTAGTTTTTAATTTTCCTAAAATATTTGAATCAATGCACCTGTAGAATGAAGCAACCTACTTTGATCAACACTGGCACTTAGGTATGCAACTTGCACCCAACACTAGTGGACAAGAAGGCAGAGTGTGTTCGGCCTAAAAATATTATTTTTTGAGCATATAGACCTAGAAAATCACAATTTTTGGAGAAATAATTCTTAGGGATTTTCAAAGGGATTATGACAAAGTGTTCATGGATGTTGATTGATCTGTTTTTCAGGCATTTTGGGTTGATGCACCAAAATGGTCTGTAACATATTTCCTCATAAAGTACAAAGTCGGAAGCAGCGGTTGAGGACTGAAGAGTTTTACCTTTTGACAAGTCCGGATCAAGAACAAATTGGTCAAGATCATCATCTGTTACAATACATGTTATCATCATGATATCATCGTTGAGGGAGGCATACCCATACTCAACATATAAGCCACTATTACATGAACAATTATCAATAAGGCTCGTTCACTGATGATAAAGTGTGAAACTATACTTAGATGATTGTTATAATGATCATGGCTATCATAATTTTGTAATCTTGTCTGAATCTTGAAATTGCAACCCGGATTAATGAAACTAAAATTGGGGTCTTTTACCTCATTATTCGAAAGTACAAGTCTAACCATGTGAATAAATGACCTAGATTCGAACATGGTATTGAAATTCAAGAGCATAAGCATAACACATGTATAGGAAATCATGGTGGCTTTTGTATTAATAAATAAATGAGAGAGTTACAACTATATATAGAAGTTGACTTTGTAGATGTCTCCCCAAATGGCATGTCCTTCCTTGCCACAAACCCAATCTTCACACTCAACCCTAATGCATAAATGGATGGATTCCTTAAGCTCAAAGTAGAAACATAAGGGCATTAACAATCTCCAAAAGCCAACCCTGACTCCATGGGAGGTAGTAAATTTATAGGGTAAACATGTTAATTTGTGATTTACCAATCTAAGCTTGAGATCCACTTATGAGGAAAGATAAGATCAAGGGATAAGAGATATGACCATTAGAGTAGGATCTGATAGGAATTCAAGATCTCTATCCACGTAAAAGTTTAAAACCACCTTAGAAGCTTATGGAAGGAGAATATTCATTTTTTTTCCCGAAATTATAGAATCAGCACACCTGTAGAATGGATCAAACTATGTTGATCAATGCTAGTGCTTAGGTATGCAACTTGCACCCAAAACTGGTGGACAAGAAGGCAGAGTGCACTAGGCATAAAAAGATGATTTTTGAAAATATAAACCTAGAAACTCAAACTTTTTGGAGAAATTATGCTTAAGGCTTTGTAAAGGGATTATGACAAAGTGTTGATGGATGTTGATAGATCTGATTTTCAGGCATTCTGGGATGATGTGACAAAATGGTTTGTAAGAATGTGGACTAATTTGTAGGTAATCAACAAGCCTTCCTCTTCGTTCTTAGGCCCCCCTTTAGGATAGTACTATTACTTCCCTAATCAGAGGCTCGTTTTCCTTTACCAGCTGTAGAATTTCCTTGTGCATCTTACATTAGGTGTCACACACATATTACTTGTTGCCCCAAAGAGGTGTTGTGATGTCTTATGTATTTTGTGTGACCAAGGAACATCTTCGAAACCTTTTCAATGGTCGATGGACCATATAGTCGGATGGGACTCCTACACCAAACAATGTGATATCTAATTAGGACTTCACATCGAGGAGATCCCCTTTCATGTTGGTGACATCTAGCATCATCAACAGGAAGGTGAGCTATGGTAATAGATTATAGTGGTACAATTGATGACAGTAGTGCTAAGAAAGTGGAAAGCATTCTTGGATAGGGAAATCTTGTAGTTTACAAAGAATGGATGCACTATAAGGAAGGTAAATATTGTAGCAATGCAACCAATGAGAGTAGCACTAAATAAATGATTTATGTCATTACTAAAATGTACGATAGAATAGAAAATAACCCTATGTTGTAGTATGAAAGAAAGCGGTGCATTGTAGTGTTGTCATTGATTGCAACAAATATAGCATAAGGCTTGTGCCATTGCGCCACAAGGAATCATAAGCTCTAAGTGAAGATTGCACCGTTATGATAAAGCCAAAAGCAGGAAAAGTAAACGAGGCTAAGTGTAAAGGGAAGTGAGGTGTGAGTAAGAATGTTGAGGAGACTTGAGTAAGAAGATTAAGTGAAGAAAAGGGAAAATTGTGTGTACTCATGGATATATATAGAAGTGGGGGATAGTGGAAGGTTGGGATATGAAAGGTCACACAAAAATGAAATGTCAATGGAAACAAGCAAATAATGGGTGTAGAGGCCTACCTAACACATACCACAATTGTTCTGTCCTTGGTGGTGGCACACTCTTTAGCAGATTACGAACTACACTAGCAAGATGTGATGCATTGATCAACAAGAGGGAGCTCTTGTCAAAAAGATGCACTATGAAAATAACTTGGAGGATTGGACCTTTTATAATATTTTTCACATGTGAAGATGTTTGTAGCACATTAAATGCCCCTTCATGAGGAAAATTGCATGTTAGATTTAGGTAGTGCGCTACATTGGTCATATTTGTCACACTATATTGTGCAAAGGGATTACGACACATTGCACAGTTAGGATGCATAATATTACACAACTAGGATGTGCAGTGCTATGCTAGAGAGTTGTGTGATGTGCTACTCTATGAGGGAGCGATGCACTATGTTGTTAGGAAGAAATGCGTTATACAAATTTTAAAGATACACAAATGTAGTTGCATTTACATTTTGTTGATAGTGTTGGATAATTCGTCCACACTAAGTGGGTCTCCTCGATATGAAGTCCTAATTAGACCTCACATCATTTGGGATAGGAGCCCCATCCGAGATACAAGCCCGACTGTGACTAGGTATGTGTTTTTATCTTGGATATTGAATGCAGAGATAAGTGTGTGACCAAGTGTAATATGTTAGAAGAATGAGGACGAGATCATCCCTCCATTAATAGCTTGTGGAACATGATATAAGAACATAGAAATAGCATAATGAGTGAGAGCATGTCTTATGGAAGAATCAGATAATTGATACTAACTAAGACATATAGTAAGACAGTGTTAGAGGACAAATGAAAAATATTTCATAATTAATTGCTAACACCAACATTGTATGAGGAATAAATATTCACAGCCAACACACCCATTGGTTGAAATGAAATAATTCATAAGCATGAAACTGATGTGTAAACCTACATACATAAACAACAAAAGTATGAATAGTTATTACAAGTGTAATTAACATGTATGTGAATCAATGCATGAACTTAAATCTTCTCATTAATATTGTTTCCCATTCAAATACATGTACAGAAGCTTGTCAAAAACCAATAGTGAGGTGAGATCAATTCATATCATCGATGTGACATAACACTAGCCTCACAGTCCCTCCACCTATAAGCTACCAAGAGCAAGTGCCTTTAGCTCCTTAAGAAAAAAATAGCAATCTTATTACTAGCCTAGCTTATGTGCTAAAAGTGTTTTTGCATGAGGCATGGGGTTACATTTATAGAAACGAGGAGGGTGACCTTTCACATTCTCTTATGACTTTTGGACCCTCATGACCTTTCGACTTCCAAATTGAGTCTTCATCTCTCCTAGGACTTTTATACTTACACCATGACTTTTGAGATTCTAAGTGACCTTTGTTATTCCGTCTTGGTATTTTCCATGACTTTGATATTTTTCCTTAATGACAAAATAATATATTTAAAAATTAATAAGCATCAACTCACTTTATCAACAAACATTGGAATTTAATAAACTTGACAATGTCTTTGTAATGTCCTCGAGTTTCCTTGGTGTTGAGTTGAAAAACCATGATTTCCATTAAATATTTTGCAATGTTAATCCAACCAACATACAAACAATTCTTAGGAAACAATATTCACTATAATATAATAAAAAATTATAACATTAATCAGTAATTATAAGTATGGGGGATTAACGAGAGTTCATAGCCCTCGAAACAATTCTTAGGAAACAATCTTCTCTATAATATAATAAACAATTATAACATTAATTAGTAATCATAAGTATTGGGGATTAACAAGAGTTCATAGCCCTTGAATAATAATTCTTGTCAATATTAAGGTTTACCATTCTCTAGTGCTATTTTCTTTTCTTAATGTGCACTTGAATAGTTTCCCACTGCATGTCATTATGTCGCCCTTTTGTGCACATTTGATCGTATATCAATGGAGGTGTATTCAATATATCACATGTTCCCTTGCATTTCTTCATATGTATATTTGGAAGGTGAATCACCATTAATTAGTCACAACTTGATTGTGTGAATAGACTATGGTGAAGGAAGAGATTTTAGTAACAGTGGATCTTGAGCTTTGTGGCTTTATGTTGTGCTAATGCGCCAATGCTAGTGTGCTAGTGTGCTTTGTCGCAGTTTCACATCTAAGCTTCATGATGATATCCGAACTACCTTACTACTATGTGCTTGTGTGATATATCCTAGAGTGCATTGGCTTGTGTAATCTTCAACGTAACATTTTCTTTAATGCACACAACATACCATATATATTATCACAATTAACACATATTTCTATTTAAATATTGTTCAACTCAATGCTTGAATTATTCCTCCATCATAATATATGATACATTGCACTATGATATGCTATGCCTTATAGTGTTCTTGCAATTTATTTTATCGATATTTTTACTATATCCTTCACAAGTTTCATAAGGGTTGGCGCATATGGGAATGTCCCTTTGTATACATTGATACATGGTATATTTTTTATGCATACAGTCACATCATTAAAATGTGTGAAGCATCTCTTTCATTTGGTGCATTTGATGGTCCTTTGCAAGTGAATCTGTAATGGCTCCATGACATCATTTTGCAATTGTTGCAATACATGTGTTATCCTTTGCGAACAATGTATGTGTTGTAGTGCTTTTTCCCTTTATCACACTTTTCCTCTTTGGAAGATGAATCAACCTCGTGTGTGTTGTGGTTCTGATATGCAATGGCAGGGAGGGAGAGGGGGATTTAGTAGCAGAATGGTATACCTTAGCGATCTAAAATGTGCCAGTGTGAGTGTGCTTTGTGTTTATCACACTATCACATTTCAGTGATGTACAACATTACCCTTAGCCTTGTAACATGTGTTTGTAGGTTTTAACCCCATACAAAAATTACCTGCATACAAATTCTAAAACACAGAAAAATAAATAATGTGAGAGCATAACACATAAAACACATATACACAGAGATTTTCCCACTGGATCTCAAAACCGAGACTACCAGCTTGATTTTTCATTATATTCCTTCCAATGTTATAATATATATTTATACATGCCGAAGCATCCAATACCATGGACCGAAAACCTTTGCATCCAATACCATGGACTGAAAACCATTGTGTCCAATACCATGGACCGAAAAACCATCATGTCCAAAAAACATGTGAAAAAATCATGCACAAAACCATAGGTGGGTCCGCCCAACCTAACATAGGGTCCAAAATCAAAATTTTCCGGGGTGCTGCCCCGAACCCCATAAAGTGGGGTTACGGGTACCCCTCAAACCCCCTGTTAACTACCTGGAAAGAATATAACACAACCCAACATTCTCCCACTTGTTGTTTTCTTTCCACAGGGAGCCACAGGAGAGCTTAGTCATTTTTCCAGCCCTGAAATGCCCATTGTTTCTCTACACTAGGAGAACTTCTCATAGCTCACAGATTTTGTTAATGCATCTGCAGTATTCTTCAAAGTGTCCACCTTTACCAGAAACACCTTTTTGTATTCTATCATATCCCTTGAAAAGTGATATTGAACATCAATGTGCTTTGTCTTTAAATGATATGCAAGGTTCTTTGCCAAGAAAATTGCACTTTGGTTGTCACAGTCTATCCTTGTAGCTTCCTGTACTAACCCCATACTTGAACACAATCTCTGCAACCAAACTGCTTCCTTGCTTGCATGAGTAGCTACCATGTATTATGCTTCTATAGTTAATAGTGCCACTACAGATTGTTTCTTACTCATCCAACTGATTGTACCTCCAAATAGGTTAAACACATACCCACTTGGAGATCTTCTCTGATCCAAATCTCTAGCCCAATCTGCATCAACAAAGCCATGAATATCCAACACTATCCAATCCTAGTCTTCCTTGGTAGCACAAATCATAATCACTAGTGCCATGCAAATACCTGAAAACCTGCTTCATTGTTGTCCAGTGCTCCTTTCCTGGTTTTGACATAAACCTGCTCAATACTCCCACTGCATGCGCAATGTCTGGTCTAGTACAAACCATTGCATACATCAGGTTGCCGACTACACTTGCATATGGAACACAGGACATATCCTCTTCCTCTTATTGTGTCTTAGGACACTATTCAATAGATAAATTTACACCTACAGGAATAGGAACCTTCACCGGTTTACTATCCTGCATATTAAACCTCTGCAATATTGTCTCAACATACTTCCTCTGGTTTAACCATATCTTCCTCTTTTCCCGATCTCTTTTAATTTCCATGCCCAAAATATAGTTTGCAGCACCAAGATCTTTGATGTCGAATTTGGAGGACAATTGGGTCTTCAAATCCTGGATAATTTCTTTGTCATTTCCAACCAACAACATATCATCCACATACAAAACCAGATAAATAAAATAGTCACCAATTAATTTAAAATACACACAATGATCTGCTTTGCTTCTGGTGAAGCCAAGCCCCCGTATAAATGTATCAAATTTCCGATACCACATCCTTGGTGACTGTTTTAACCCATACAGAGACTTCTTTAACTTGCATACCAGTTCTTCCTTACCCTTCACCACAAAGCCTTCAGGTTGTTTCATGTAGATCTCCTCTTCCAGATCCCCGTGAAGAAATTTTGTCTTCACATCCATCTGTTCTACCTAAAAAACAAAAGCAACAACAATAGATAAAAGTAATCTAATAGAAGTTACCTTGGCAACAGGAGAAAAAATATCCCCAAAATCAATTCCTGGCACCTGGGAATAACCTTTTGCTACCAACCGAGCTTTGTATTTCTACACTTTTCCTTCTGCATTTGTCTTCTTTTTGAATACCCATTTGCTACCAATGAGTTTCCTTCCAACCAGCAACTCCACCAGATCCCAACCCTCATTTTTGTGCAAAGATGTCATTTCATCAACCATGGCCTCTTTCCAGAGTTTTCCATCCTCTGAATCCATTGCTTCCTTCACAGTTCTGGGATCGTCTTCAGTAATAGATAAAGAAAAATTTAAACAGAAAGCAAATGGACTATACC
>APFE030281757.1:112116-123564 GCA_000404065.3 Pinus taeda | reverse complement strand
GGTGACAGGATTAGACTAAGAGGATTGGTGTCCTCATATTGACAAGGTTGGGGCCTAGATTTGCTTGAAGAGATTGATGTCCTTGTGCAAGGTTGGTGTCTTGAATATTTGAAAAGGTTGAAGCCAGATTTTTGTCAAAGAGGATTGGAATCCTCACTATTGTTTTCAATAATATTGTTTTTGTTTGTTTTGGTATATCTTATGCTTCCTATTGTTAAATATTTTAACTGGGTTAATAGTAAAATTAAAATAAATATTGATTCACCTCCCTCTCAGTATTTCGAACAAGGGATTCATCTCGAATTCTCCACTTTGTCTCTATTGTCTTTCATTCCCTTTATCTCAATCCTCAAGGAGGAACAAGGATGCTATCATCCTCCACCCATGATGCCCACTCCACAAACTTTAATTCTTGTAAGCACATATTGGTGGTTAGTTAAGGAAATGATAAAGAGGATAAATGTTATCAATATAGGTCTACCCAATAGGTGGATCCTCATTTCCATGTCCAACCATGTCATTCATTAGCCTCAATGATTCCACAAGGGACATATTCAACTCATTAATGCTTCTTGGGACACACCTGACACATTTTTTAATGAGCATGCACATGACTCCTTGAAAACCAATTTACTTAGGTTTCCTCTTTTTTTCAATCACACACCTAATAACATGTTCAAGTATCCCCTTCTTTATTGTTAGAACACTGAGAGAGGGGGGTGAATCAATATTTCATGTTATATCAACTTTTTCCCATATTTCACTTTTATTTACAAATAAATTGTACCAATGATTGATGGTGAATGGGTGCGCTGTTAAGGCACTCCTTGCGATAGGTCACTGGTTCAAATCCCCCGTGGGTACTTAGGTTAGTCTTAACATAGAAAAAAAAAAAACATATATTTAAACATGCACATGTAAGAGAAACCATTATCAATCATGAACAACTCAACATGTAATCATTAATAAACACATGAAAACACCATCAAGCATAAATGTCAAATATTAGGTGGAAAACCCAATTGGGAAAAACCATTGTTGTTGGTGTCTTCGTCTTATTTCTTATTTATATTAAAATTTATCTTTTACATCTTACACTGGCTCACTGTCAATGTATAGGCTTCTACTTGCTAAGGGTCACTGCCTCCAATAATTTCTCCAGCCACTTGTTGGGCTTTACTTGCTAAGGTAAGTTAAGCTTTCATTCCTTTTGTCAACTCGAGTAGGTACACTTAGAGGCACTTATCTAATATATATAGATCTAGAAAGATCTAGTGTTCTAATGGTAGCCTAGTGAAGTGAAATTAGCAATTCTCTCTTACAAGAGGTGTCTCCTTGTCTTTTTCAAACACTTAAGCATTGATTTAGATGAAAACAAATCTAATTGAAATCTGATTGCCTATTTAACAAAATAGAGTATTAATTACTTGTTGAAGATTCTATCATTCCCTTACAAGAACTTTACTCTATAGAATCCCTTCCAATCCTAAGTTATAACAATTCAAAACAATTTCTAAATCTCAACTAGTCAAAGCAATGAATGAGATAAGCAACTTTGGAAATCAATAATAGTTGATCCTCTTACAAGGTTCATTCATCTAACAATAGATTGAATTATGCAATTACAAATCTTAATCGATGGAAATTGAACTATGAACTAACTCTAAAATTGTAATCATAAAATAATAAACATTTTTGTCAACTTCAAGATGAATATTGGTTGAGACTTTGTACAAATCTCTTTCACAACAAATACAAATCTCTTCAGTTAACAATTTTTCAATTGCATGAACTTGTAACACATGAATTAAATAAAAAAATCTAAATATCAAATCTATCTATGCAATTTATAAAGAAAACTTAAGAAGTAGTGTACCAACTCCGTAATGGGGGCCCTTCCACACTTTGCAAGCACATTGTAGGCTAACTTAAATGAAGAAAATTATTGGATTTGAAAGCATAATATGAACTCAATATTGTAGCTCTGTATTTAAGTCTGAGAATCAAAAGTACATCAACTGTGTTTCCAAGTTTTTCATATATCAAAACTAACTAATAACATAGTTCTCCCTTTGAGTTATTTATCATAAATCTCCATAACAAAAAGAAGCTATTCATACTCCTTATTATTCTAAGGGGGGCCCTTCCACACTTTGCAAGCACACTGTAGGATAACTTAAATGAAGAAAATTATTGGATCTGAAAGCATAATATGAACTCAATACTGTAGCTCTATATTTAAGTCTGCGAATCAAAAGTACATCAACTGTGTTTCCAAGTTTTTCATATATCAAAACTTACTAATAACATAGTTCTCCCTTTGAGTTATTTATCATAAATCTCCATAACAAAAAGAAGCTATTCATACTCCTTATTATCCTAATGAGATCCTATCAAGTACATCAAAGGAGGTTGAATTGGATCAGATCCTCCATTTAGGCAAAAATATCAAAAATAGAAAATTATGTTCACAAAATTTGGAATTTCTGCTAAAGTAGTTGGGTTTGACCAGCGTTGACCGTCCACCTATATTCTTCAAATCTTAAAGTTGATAAGTAATCCACCATATTTGTACATTTAGGTTCATGCCCACAATCTTCGAATTTGCCATCCTGTTATGCAACATGTCAAATCATGGAGCGACTAGAGGAAGTTACAACATCTTGTAATTTTCTAGAAAATTTTGAATTTTAACACAACAATTTCAAAAATTAATTTCAAGATAAAAATAATGAAAATGACATTATACCATTCAGTTTCTAAAGGTTATGTAGGAAATATAAGGGTTAAATCGTAAGAAATGATGAGCAAAAGAGGATTTCTAAGTGAAATGGTCAGTCATAAATTGATACCAACATTCCCCCAAACTCAAGATATTGCATGCCCTCATACAAATGAATTCTAACCTGTCAAACACCTCTTTCTGCTTCTGCTTCTACCTCAGCTGCCTGGAGTATGGCATTGATGTTTATTTGGGCCTTGTACTCTATCTTCAAAATTTGGTATTTAGTTTTAATTGCCTTCTTCTGCTTGTATAGTTTATAGGCCGTCTTACCAATCTGAACCTTGTAAGCTTGGAGTTTCCTGACCTTCTTCTTCAACTTTTCATTTTCATCTTAAAACTTCTTGCTCTGAGTTCTAAGAGTTTCATTTTCTCTCTTCACCACCCTTTCTAGAACTTCAAACTCCATAAGTTGTTGCTGCAACTTCTCAAGTTTCCTTTCCAACTTCCTTTTCTTCTTACCTGAAAGTTTTTGTTCTGGTGATTCCTTCTCCTTATCTCTGGTTTCTAATCCGTGTATATAATCATACTGACGCTGTTGTAAAATATCATCTTCTTCCATTGTTTTCCCTCTTTGCCCAAATTTAGTCTTTCTAGACTTCCTTGTGTAGGTGGTAAAAATTTTATCGTGCTCAGTTTCCTCTCTTACCATTTTTCTTATCTTTATATTGTTGCTGGATGGAGTAGAGATACCAGGTCTGTGCTCTAAAAATTCTTCTTCTATGTCATACACATTAATCAATAATTGTGGATGTTGTTGCCCTTCCTGTGGATTCTGTTGCCCTTCCTGCTCTTCATTTGATATAAATTCATTAGTCACCAATTTTTTTTCCATGACACACCTATCTTTTGCAATTCAAACTCAATTAAGATTTTCACCAAACCAAAATGAAATAAGCTCCAATCCTTGTTACTTATTTGTTTTTGTATAGTTTTAGAAATCTTAGTTAAGCTTTGAAAAAGAAAATAAGGCAAGCTTATAAATAGTCTCCCTTTAGATGCCATTAGCAGTTTGATATGATAAAGGACACTATACTGTATCTGCCCTCACTGTTATTCAATTTTTGAATCACATAGACTATTTCATCCCATGGATGAATGAGCCAACTCCTAGGAATCCTGATTTCCATTACTATTGAACCCTTTTTTCATATTAGGGATTAGTGAGATTCGCCAATGTTTTAAAGTTCAAGAAAATTTTCCATCCTTAAAATTTTCCCTGCTCTGGACTTATGCCTATAGCTTGGGAAATTGTATCCTCTAAGACCCTAAAATATAGGTTTCCTATAGTGGCTCTTTCTCTAGTGAATGAAGAGGCAAATTCCATGGTTGTTAACTCATTGTGCCCATTGAATTTTTTTAAGAGTGTTAACCACTGTTTTTCCCTAATGATTTCTATGCAGTCTCTATGCACTTTGGAAAGGTCAAATTGTTTTGGCTCTATTCTTTTTTCCATGAGAAAAAAAAATACCTCTTTTACCCCGTGCTATAAAAAAAATGTTGTTGTGAGAAAAACTTACTTCTTTTACCCTGTGCTGTAAGAAAAATTTACCAAAATTTTTGCAAGAAAACTACCTGAGCTTACGCTGTCCAAGTGGAAGACGCTGCTATTTTTGTCTCTATTCAAGTGGAAGGCGCTGCTATTTTTGGATTGGAAACTCCCTTTTTACCAGTCCTATGGAATTATCCTACATGTCGTGGCCTTTCTTACTTGTATGTTGACATTTTCATTGTCGACACACCTGTAATATCATGCGCATACCTCAGAGAGGGTTCTCAGGCATTCATAATTCTCCACAATGTTCACAACACTTCCGGGCTCTTACCAATACTCCACAACATTCACTTTACCTCTTTCAACACATCGTTTGCGTTAATGATGAGATTATTTGCCTTTGTACAACATTTAATTATGTAATGAACCCTTGGTTCCTTCACACACCGTTTTCTTAATAATAGGTCCGATAGGTATGAGCAGTAGTCATGTTTAATTCAAATGATGAAATTGGGTATGATGGTATGGTATGAACCTTGACTACAACCGTGAGGGCTACAGATCATTAGAGTCTCTTCCTACGAATCATTAAGGTTCCCTCTAACTAGTCGTTGATCTCTATTATGATGACATTTTGTCATAATCTTACTGCACTACCCTTTTCGATCATCATAACATATATACTGTGTGTTTTTTATTTTATTTTTTAGGTTAAAAACCATAATTTTTTTATATAACTTCATAACTATACAAATCATTGGACTTGGATCTGTACCTCAAAATTCTGATCTGTAGCTTTTGATCTGTGGCTTTTGACTGTTTAATTAGATCTTGAATATGCTTGTTTTAGTGGATCTCTTGGTACATATGATTGATAGATTGAAGTGATTGAAGTGGAATGGTATGTACAAGATAAGAGTATAGGCTTTAAGGATCATGTTTAAGGATTTATGTAGAGAATGGAAAATAGGATATATAGGTTATGATACCTAGATTTTAAGAGTAGGAATAAATAGGATAGAAAAATGAGTATGTATGATATAGGATAGGCTGGATAATAGAAAATGAAATCAATAAACATCATGAACCACTATTTAAAAATTGGAATTAACAAATGAAATTAAATTATTAAAATTAAAATCCTTACGGCCTTTAGATACTTCCTTGTTTGAAAGCTAACTATGTTTAACTTGTTTGATGTGTTCAGACATAGCAGAATGTGATGGTGCAGTCCTTTTCTCTCTTAAGTGCAGTCTTCTTCTTCTTAACAGGTCCCATCTAGAAAAATTGCATATAACAGGTCCCTTTGTTGATGTGTTCTTCTTAATAGGTCCCATCTTGAAAAATAATGCTCTGTTGAAAAGTCTACTAAAAATGAAAGGAAAACAAATTCCTTCCTCTACTGTAATAAAATTCTGAAAATAAGGAGATGAAAAAGTATGAAAAGGTTCAAAATTTTCTCCTCCCCTACTAATCATATGACTTGTCCTCAAGTCATCAATGTGAAATGTAAATAACAGAGGATTTTATTTGGAAATACAAATGAAAAAGAAAATGAATTCTTACTAGCCAATTTCTTGGTTTTCCTATAAGAATTCGTGTTTAGAGTGTGCTAGAGTTTGGTTTTCACATCTAAACTGTTATTTTTTTTTTAATTTGTTTTTGAAAATTCTAAAGTAGAAAGATAACTTAAGGCATAAATATTACAATAGACTGTTGTACTATCTGAACCTCATTTTTTTGTGTCACTGTCTTCATGAAATATTCTTTGCTGACGGGCTTATGATAAATCTTTAGCCTGTGTCCATTTACTAGAAATGTTCATCCTTCTTGGTCAATTGTAGTGAGTTTGACTGATCCATTCTCAAAGACTTCAATGATTTCATAATAGCTCATCCAATGGGTTGTACATTTGGCTTTGTAGTCTTTGAATTTTGAGTCAAAGAGTAATTCCCAGTCACCAACTTGAAACTCTTTCTTCTTGATTAACTTATCATGCCACTGTCTCCTTTGTTGTTGTATCATTGTTGTACTTTCCACTGTTTGTTGTCTCATCTAGTCCAACTGATTCAATTGCATGATTCTTTCTTGATGTGCTTAAAAGAGGTCTATTCCTAAGTATGCAGCCTATTTGTAAGTATGTATTTGAAATTCTATTAGCAACATGACTTCTTTGCCATACACTAGCTGATAAGGTGTAAACCCCGTTGTGTTTTTCCAGGTGATTCTATATGCCCAGAGTGCCTCATTGAGCTTATCTACCTAATCTTTCCTATTTGTTTCCACTGTTTTAGTCATGATCCCTTCCAGTGTCTTGTTTGTAAATTCCACTTGGCCATTGGCCTGTGGATGGTAGTGTGTAATCTTTCTGTGTTTGATTTTGTACTTATCAATGATTTCTTGAACTAGTCTAGAAGTGAATTGAGTCCCTTGGTATGTTACTAGCTATCTAGGCACTCCCTATCTAACAAATATTTCTTCAAAAATAAAAATGACTACTGTTTGTTCAGTTTCCCTTACAAGTGCCTTTGCTTCAACCCATTTAGTCACAGAATCAGTACATACAAGGATGTACTTCTTACCTTTGGATGGTGGATTAATGGGTCCAACAAAGTCTCTAGCCCATTTTTAAAATGGCTCTAGATATACTTGTGGTTGTGGTGGTATCTTATCGGAGGCGGTTGGTTTACCCACATGTTGGCAGTTGTTGCAACTTCTCACATACTTCTTTGAATATTTGAAAATTGATGGCCAATAGTAGCCAAGGCTAAGAATTTTGTGTGTTGTCCTCTTGGCTGAAAAATGGACACCACAAGGTTGATCATGGCATTATTTTAGTATGTCAATAATTTCATTCTCTCTAATGCATCTTCTAATAATCATATCATAACCAGTATGAAACAAATCGCCATTAACCCATGAATATCTTGCACTTTGGTTGATGAGTCTTTTCTTCTCCTTTGAGATGAAAGATGGAGGTACTTTTCCTATGGCCAAGTAATTAGGTAAATCAACATACCATGGGGTTAACACTAAAATTGCAAACAAGTGTTCATCAGGAAATGAGTCTTCAACTGGAACAACTTCACCTGGATTTTGTAGTCTAGAAAAGTAATCTGCTACCTGGTTCTATTTCCGTGGTTTGTACAACACTGTGAGATTAAATTCCTGTAGTAATAATAAACATCTTGTGATCCTGCCATTAGTTATAGGTTTTTTCATTAAGTATCTAATGGTGGAGTGGTAAGTGTGAACAAAAGACTTCATACCCAGTTATGTAGTGACGAAATTTTTTCACCACATGTATGATTGCAAGCATTTCCTTTTCAGTTACTGTATAGTTGAGTTCAACATGAGTCAAATTTTTACTTATAAAGTAAATGGCATAAGTTAAAGCATCTTATTTTTTCCCTAATGAATCCCCTACTGCTGTATCAGATGCATCAGTTGAGATGTGAACAGGTAAAGTCCAGTTGGGTCCCCTCAAAACTGGAGCAGTGGATAATTTTTCTTTGAGTTTCCTAAAAGTAGTTTGACAACTACCATTCCAATTGAAAGATACATCTTTTGCGAGAAGCTTAAACAAAGGCAAATCTTTCTTACTAAAGTTTTCAACAAATCTCCTATAATAGCTTGCATAACCAAGAAAGCTTCTTACATCTTTTTGATTTGTTGGAATTGGCAATTTGACAATAATTTGAATTTTGGTTTCATCTACCTTGATTCCCTCGGAAGAAACATGATGTCCTAAGACTATTCCCTCATTCAACATCATATAACATTTTTCATTGCTTAAATACAAGTTGGTTTCAATGCATCGTTTCAATAGTTTCTCAAGATTTTGCAAGGAATGGTCAAAGGAATTACCATATACTAAAAAATCATCCATGTATACCTCAACAAACTCATCGACCAGATCAACAAAAATTGCTAATACTGCTCTCTGAAATGTTACTGGAGCATTACATAAGCCAAATGGTAAAACATTGTAAACATATGTGCCCCAGGGACAGGTAAATGTTGTTTTGTCTTGGTCTTCTAAGGCTATGCTGATATGGTTGTAACTGCTAAAACCATCCAAGAATGAAAATGATATTTTTCCAGCCAATTTATCCAAAACTTGATCAATAAATGGCAATGGAAAATAGTCTTTAAGGGTGGGTTTATTCAGTTCTTTGTAGTCAACACAAACTCGCCACTTACCATTTTTCTTGGGGACTATCACTAGTGGAGATACCCACTGGTTGTCAGAGATGGGATAAATGAAATTTACTTTCAATAACTTCTGCAATTCATCTCTTACAATCTCTTTAAGCATGGGGTTCATCCTTTTTTGTGGTTGCCTCACTGGTTGAATACTAGCATCTGTATAGATATGGTGAGTGAAAGTTTCTGAGTGAATTCCCTGCATATCAGTGTAGTCCCAAGCAAATGCCTTTTGGTATTTGGTCAACAAGTCAAGAAATTTATGTTCTTGAGATATTTCTAGAAATGCCCCAATGTTTCTTGGGTTTATTTCTACAGTATTTATTTGTGTATTTGTAGTGGAGTTGATTAGAAAGATATTTCAAATAATGTTTTCAGAGAATATATGGTACAAGTTTCCTGTAAGTTGTTGGGTCCCTATAATACTAGTGATTACACCATTACTATTGTAGTTGTACCACTTATTAATATTTTTGTGCCCCTGTTGTGCCCCTATTGTCCCCATATTGTTATTACTGGGCCCCATATAATCCCTCTATTGTTATTTTTGTGGCTTTATATTATTATTGTTAGGTCG
This sequence comes from Pinus taeda, assembly GCA_000404065.3. Classification (NCBI taxonomy): domain Eukaryota; kingdom Viridiplantae; phylum Streptophyta; class Pinopsida; order Pinales; family Pinaceae; genus Pinus; species Pinus taeda. The sequence continues at coordinate 114,504 of APFE030281757.1, read as the reverse complement.
GTTGGGTTATATTGTGACCCTTAGACTCCTATCTATAGAAAGGAGGTTTCATCATTTGAATCATCCAAGAATTGTTCATTTATGTAATGTAAAGGAGGTTTCCCCCTAGAAGAGGCTGAATTCTAAGGCGTTGATCTATATTTTCTATCTTTTCTTGAGCTGGTTTCATAACATTTGGTATCAGAGCTTTGGACTCTAGGGTTTTGCTGCTCCAAACAGGTCATTGTGGCATTTTCACTATAACTTTTTTCTGTGACGTTTCAGAAGCTAAAACAAAAAACCCATTTGATAAGACATCACACTGAATCTCAGGTCCGCATTTAAGAGCTTTTCACGCTATATTTTCGGAGATATGAACTGAGGAAGTTGGTCCTTTTGCAGAATCCTGAATTACATTCAAAACAGGAGACCTGGGGAAAATCATCATAACTTTCTCTCTGAGCATCAGATTGAAATTTCGTCAGAAGGTACAGAAAGAGGACATACTTTAGTTTATTGTATATATTTGCAGAGCCAAAAGTCAAAACAGGGACACGTGGCACATCGTACAAGTTCGCTCTACTGAATTAGTCTATAATCAAGTCACTGTGGGTGATTTGGCATAACTCTTCATTGGAGAATCCAATTGGGGTTAGAATGGTGGCATCGGAAAGAGGACACAGAGAGCTACCACAGGTCACAATTTTAGAATTGGATGATCCGAAATTACAAAGATACATCAGAGGCAATATCGAGCTCCTACAAAGTGAAAAAAGGTGTGTATATTTTTTTAAATGTTTGCTTAAGCTTGGTTTCAAAAATTATTTTGAAGGAATTCAAAGGGCATAGTGAAGTATTATTATCGGTAATTGATGCCCCGAAGAAAGAAAATGGAAACACCTAGTGGGCGACTTGAAAGCTCTAGCATGACTCATGAAGAAGAGGAATAAATGCAACATGATATATCAAAATTACGAGACCAAGTGCAACAAGTGTCACTTGCACAAAAAGGTGTAGAAGCTAAGATAAATGGTGTGGAATCTAATATAAATGGCGTTGAATCTAAGATAAAGGGCATGGAAGCTAAGATGGATGATTTGAAGATAGATTTGAAGACAGAGTTGAAAACAGACATGGCAGATTTGAAGGCAAATTTGACAAATTTTCTTCAAGAAATACTTACTAATGGTGAAAGGGGAGTAAAGGAAACTCATGATGAAAACAAAGGAAATGTTAATCATGATTTCATAGACTCTAATGTTGGATCGATGAAGACCTATCATATTCCAAAAATCGATATGAGGAAGTTTGATGGCAAGGATCCGCAATATGGATATTACAGATGGAGCAATTTTTCAATCTCAATAATGTGCAAAACACACAAAAGGTACATATGGCAACTTTATATTTGGACCAAAGCAGTTTGTATGGTATCAATGGCTTTGCTCTCGTAAACAATTTATCACTTGGGCAATTTTTATGGAAGAATTGATGGCACATTATGAGGATACAAAAAGCAACACTTTTTAAAGCCAATTGATAAGTCTCAAACAAAAGGGTCCAATAATGGAGCACATTGAGGAGTTCCAAAAATTGAACATAAGGGTAAAAGATATTCCAGAGGAGCATAGGATTGATGTGTTCATAGTGTCTTTAAAGGATAATATCCAACATGATGTTCGCCTTTGGGAACCTGATTTATTAGAGAAGGCATTCAGGTTAGCAAGAAAAATGGAAAGCACAATTATGGCAACTAGGAAGCATACCACTCACAACTATAAAGACGGAAGTGTTGTTGCCCCTAGTCTTCCACAACCTATAAGGTTGACACCACAACAATTGGAAGAGAAAAGAGCAAAACGGCTTTGTTACAGTTGTGATAGCAAATACACTAAGGGTCATCAGTGTGCTGAGAAGAAATTATTCTACATAGATTGTGAAGAGGAAGAAGAAAATGAGCAAGAAAGGTCAAAAGAAGAGGATATACTCCAGGAACAAAGCCTAGATGAAGAACAAATAAATCCGACCCCATATCTTGTAATGCATTGGCGGGAATTACCACTCCTCAAACCATCAAGATAGAAGGACAAATCAAGAAGAAAAAGGTAATAGTTTTGAATGATTCAGGAAGCACCCACAATTTTATTCATTGTAAGGTAGCAAAAGAATTGAATTTCTTCCTATATCCAGCACCAGAGTGTCAAGTGATGATTCCAAATGGAGGAACAATAAATTGCTCTGGAAAGTGCCATAATATCAAGCTATCCATGGGAGAATATGTATTGACTAGCCTAATGCTTTTCATTCCAATGGGAGGTGCTGATGTTGTACTAGGAGTCCAATGGCTACAATCCTTGGGTACAATAGCTTTCAATTTTCAAGAACTTTTCATGAAATTTTCTACGGAAG
>APFE030281757.1:76582-112096 GCA_000404065.3 Pinus taeda | reverse complement strand
AGAATTCCCAGCTAAAACAAAAGATTCTTATGGAATTGCACACTTCTCCCTTAGGAGGGCACTCGGGATTTTTAAAAACTTACCATAGGGTTAAGAAGAATTTTTTTTGGGAGGGCCTTAAATCAGATATTCAAAAGTTTGTGGCGGAATGTTTGGTTTGCCAGAAAAATAAAGTTGAAACAATTAAGACACCGGTTCTATTACAACCTTTATCCATTCCAAGCCAACGTTGGAGGAGGTTTCAATGGATTTTGTCACAGGTTTACCCAAGTCTGAGGGAAAGAGTGTCATCATGGTGGTAGTTGACAGACTTACCAAGTATGCACACTTTTGTGCATTATCACATCCATTTAAAGCCAGTACAGTTTCTACTGCATTTATGGAAACAATTCAAAAGCTACATGGAAACCCAAAGATTATTGTAAGTGACAGAGATCCCATTTTCACTGGAAATTTTTGGACAGAATTATTTTCTTGTCTTGGTACTCAGTTAGCTCATAGCTCATCTTATCATCCTCAATCTGATGGGCAAACTGAGATAGTAAACAAATGTTTGGAAGGATATCTTCGTTGCTTTGTATCTGATAAACAGACACAATGGGTCAAATGGTTGCCTCTGGCTAAATGGTGGTATAACACTTCCTTCCATACAGCAACAAAAATGACCCCATTTATGGCACTTTATGGGTATCAGCCACCATCCATCACATCATATTTAAGAGAAAATCTAAGGTTCAAGCAGTGGAACATCACATTGAACATCAACAACAAGTCCTCCAACTCTTAAAGGATAACCTCGTGTTGGCACAGAATAGAATGAAACAACAGGCAGATCAACATCGCCAGCGAAAGAAGTTTTGATGTAGGTGATTGGGTATTCCTACGGTTACAACCATATAAGCAAATGTACCTCAAGCAAGCTAAGAAGGATAATAAATTATCACCAAAGTATTATGGTCCATACAAGGTGTTGCAAAAGATTGGTACTATGGCATACAAATTGGAGCTTCCTGTAGCTTCTCGATTGCACCCAGTTTTCCATGTTTCATGTTTAAAGAAGGTTATAGGCGATAAGATCCCAGTTCAAACAATATTGCTAGAACTTGATGAGGAAGGAAAAATTATATTGGAACCAGAAGCAGTCACAGAAACAAGAACTCGACAGCTACAAAATCGATCAATTTCAGAGTATCTTATCAAGTGGAAGAACTTATCTGCTGAAGATTTCACATGGGAGGATGAGAATTTTATACAGAACCATCCAGAACTACTCAAGCGTTGAGGACAACACTTTTTTGAAGGAGAGTGGCATGTTGGGCCCCTATAATACTAGTGATTACCCCATTACTATTGTAGTTGCATCCCTTATTAATATTGTTGTGCCCCTATTGTCCCCATATGGTTATTACTGTGCCCCATAGAATCCCTCTATTGTTATTTTTGTGGCTTTATATTATTATTGTTAGGTCGGCTGGGTTATATTGTGACTCCTTAGACTCCTATATATAGAAAGGAGGTTTTGTCATTTGAATCATCCAAGAATTGTTCAGTAATGTAAAGGAGGTTGCCCCCTCGAAGAGGCTGAATTCTAAGGCGTTGATCTATCTTTTCTATCTTTTCTTGAGCTGGTTTCATAACATAAGCTCTGTGCCAATATTTGATCTGCCACAATCTATTGTTCATTTCTCAATTCCTCTGAAACATTAGGTTGAGAGATAAACATTTCTACCAAATCTTCATTATTGTCTTCCTCGAAATCATAAATTTGATTGACGCTTAACACAGAATATATTTCTTCCCTAGCATTGTATTTAGCATCAAGCCATAGGTTTTGTGTTAATGTTGGAGCTTGGGATGATGGGTACAAGGTAAGTTGCTTTCTCTCCATGCCTCTAGAAATAATCATGTTACCCGATCTACACCCAATGAATGCATTAGCAGTTGCCAACCATGGTCTGCCAAGTATGAGTGAGTGTCCTCCTAAGTTTGATTTTGGCTGGAGTACTAAGAAATCAACTGGATACTCCCAAGAGTCTAGTGAAACAATCATATCTTGCAGTATCCCTTCAGGTATGACTTTTGAGTGATCTGTTGATTCCAAAAAAATCGGTGTTGACTGTAAATTTGTTAGCTGTAAAATTTTCATTGTGTCCAATTTCATAACATTTATTGCGTCTCCTAAGTCAATTAGAGTGTTTGGAATTGAAATTTTGTTGATAATTGCTGTGACTCTAGGTATGCTTGGGTCAACATATTTTTCCATGGAAATGACATTTGACATTAAGCCAACTAAATTTCCAATAACATGTATTGTTTGTGGATTAAATCTTTTCTTTACAGGCTTTTTGAGACAGATTTCTTTAATGGCTTTGGTATAAATTGGAATATCCTTGATTGCCTGGAGTAATGGCATTTTGACATACACATTTCTCAATTCATCAAGAACATCAAATTGTGGAAATGGTATGGGTAATTTTGGTTGAAGTAACCGCTCTGGAAATGGAGGTGACTATACTGTTTTGATTTGTTGACCCTATTTTGGATTGTTTTGTTTGCTATGTGTTGGATTATTTTGTTTGTTGTGTGTTGGTATTTCTTGTTCATCAATTTGACTCTCATTTTGTGATTGTGCTGGAATAGGTGGAGGTTCCATATGCAGAATTTGACCTGACCTTGGTTCAATGTTTTGCAGTGGCAAAATTGGGTACGATGGTCCCTCATCCACGCTGTAAGCTGGTCTATCTATTCAGTTATTTGCGTTAGCTATGGGTTGAGCTAGTAACTACGTATGTTTAGGAGGCTGATTGGATGGTAATTGTAGTTGTGGTGAATTTATTTGTGGAGGAGAAGGTAAGGTTTGCTGAGGATTTTGTTGTTGATAAGAAATTGGTTGCTAAGGGTATTATTGTGGATATGGCTAAGAATATTGTTGCTGATAGTGTTGAGGATATGGCTAAGAATATTGTTGCTGATAGTGTTGAAGATATGGATGAGAATATTGTTGTTGATATTGCTGAGGTGGTTGTTGAGAAAATTGTTGAGGATAGGAATATCCTCTCCATCCTTGTTGTGGATAATTTTGTTGTTGTTGATTAAATCAATTTTGGTAAGGCATAGGAACATTCCAAGGATTTTGAATAGGCATGTTATAATTTGCTGGATTTGGATTTTGAAACATACTTGGAGGTCTTGGTTATGATGGCCTTCGAGCTCCCATGAAATATATGTTTTCCATCTCTGCATTGGCTTCCAAATTATAGTGTTCAAAACTTTCATCTTTGTGCAATCCTTAGTGTCATGATTTTCTATACAAAACACGCAAATCTGTACATTATCTAAAGGACATTCTTTCAAGGCATGTTTTTGTCTGCAGTTGGGACAAAATATAGATAACTCTTGTTTTTGTTCATCTTGTATTTTCTTTGCTTTCAAAGTTTCTATTTGATTTCCCAAAGTGCTTAAAAGGTCTGTTTTGAAATCTTCAAATAGATTGCCTAGTTCAGCTCTAGTGATATTTCTTGTGGTAGATTTAGTGATTCTAGATGTCGTAGTTCTTCTTTCATTTCTTGCTCTACTTTTGGAGTAATTCTGACACAAGTCAGAAATCTCATCAAAAGGTAAATTAGAAATGTCCCCTTTACCCATGAGATTGAGGTCATCTAGATATTCGTCCCGAATGCCCTTAAGAAATATTGTTCGGATAAGATCAGCAGACATGGCTCTATGTTTTGATTTTTGTAGATTATATGAAAATCTTTCCAAGTATTCTTCTAAGGTCTCATCTTCTTGTTTATTCATTCTAAAGATGTCATCTTTAGAGTCTTTTGATCGACACTAAGGTTGATACTTTTTCAAAAATATTTTTCTCATGTTATCCCAATCAGTGACAAAGTGTTCACCTAATCCCACGAACCACCTAAGTGTTACTGCTTTTAATGTAGCAAGAAAAAGTCAAAGTCTGTGAGCATCATCTGTATATCCATAGGTTCGGCATACTATATCAAATTCAAAAACAAATGAATCAGGGTCTTCAGATGCCATACCATAAAAGTTTGGTAATACAGACGGTGGGATATTTTTCATTTTAATTTCTTGATCCATGTACCCTCTTCTATCTTGAATTAGAAATTTAAATGTTGATTCCTCTTCCTCTCGTGGATTTTGATTCCCTCCAAATAGAGTATCATTTCCTTGTTTTTCTTCATTCTCTCTTTGTCTTCTCCTTTCTTCCATTTGTCTCTCATATTCTCTAAGTTGTTCTACAGTAGGTCCTCTGGATCCTCCATCTTCAACCATGGTGATATGTGACTTGTCTAAGGTTTCTATCTCTTCTTCCTATTTTGATTCTTGAGGAACAATCTATTCAAGGATAGGTTGTTGGATTCTTGTACTACTCTCTTTTAGTTTCCTTGTTGTAGAAGGCTCAGGTTTATGTCTTTTCTTTGCCTCATGAGTTAGTAGGATTTGTCTTTCGACGAGAGTAAGTCTCTGGCCTAATCTTTGTTTTTCCTCAAGTTTTTCCACAATAACTTTTCCAGTTGGTGTTTTGTACTCAATCCTCTCTAAAGTTTCTTCTCCCAATGGAGGGTTAGTTGTTTGGTGGGGGGTTTTTATGAATCTTCCTTTTTCATCCCTAGATCTAGACATAAAGAATCATGGCTTAAAGAATTAAGACTAAATTTTTGTTTTTGTTGTTTTGTTTATTTAAAATTTTAAGATTTTTTTCCTAAGTTTTCCTAATTTGTACCTCGCCGACAGAGGCGCCAAAATGTTGGGCTTTACTTTCTAAGGTAAGTTAAGCTTTAATTCCTTTTATCAACCTGAGTAGGTACACTTAGAGGCACTTATATAATGTATATATATCTAGAAAGATCTAGTGTTCTAATGATAGCCTAGTGAAGTGAAATCAACAATAATCCCTTACAAGAGGTGTCTCCTTGTCTTTTTCAAACACTTAAGCAATGATTTAGATGAAAACGAATCTGATTTCCTATTTAACAAAACAGAGTATTAATTACTTGTTGAATATTTTATCATTCCCTTACAAGAACTTTACGTTATAGAATCCCTTCCAATCCTAAGTCATAACAATTCAAAACAATTTCTAAATATCGACTAGTTAAAGCAATGAATGAGATAAGCAACTTTGGAAATCAATACTCTTACACGGTTCATTCATCTAACTATAGATTGAATTCTGCAATTACAAATCTTAATCAATGGAAATTGAACTATGAACTAACTCTAAAATTGAAATCATAAAATAGCAAATATTTTTGTCAACTTCAAGATGAATATTGGTTGAGACTTCTTACAAAGCTCTTTCACAACAAATACAAATCTCTTCAATTAACAATTTTTCAATTGCATGAACTTGTAACACATGAATTAAATAACAAATTCCAAATATCAAATCTATCTATGCAATTTATAAAGAAAACTTAAGAAGGAGTGTACCAACTCTGTAGTGGGGGCCCTTCCACACTTTGCAAGCACACTGTAGGCTAACTCAAATGAAGAAAATTATTGGATCTAAAAGCATAAGATGAACTCAATACTGTAGCTCTGTATTTAAGTCCGAAAATCAAAAGTACATCAACTGTGTTTCCAAATTTTTCATATATCAAAACTAACTAATAAGATAGTTCTCCCTTTGAGTTATTTATCATAAATCTGCATAAAAAAAAGAAGTTATTCATACTCCTTATCATCCTAATGAGATCCTATCAATTACACAAAGGAGGCTGAATTGGATTAGATCCTCCATTTAGACAAGAATCTCAAAAATAGAAAATTATGTTCACAAAATTTGGAATTTCTGCTAAAGTAGCTGAGTTTGACTAGCATGGACCATCCACCTATATTCTTCAAATCATGAAGTGAATAGGTAATCCACCATATTTTTACATTTAGGTTCATGCCCACAATCTTCGAATTTTCCATCTTGTTATGAAACATGTCAAACCATGGAGCGACTACAATGAGTTACAACATCTTGTAATTTTCTAGAAAATTTCAATTTTAACACAACAATTTCAAAAATTAATTTCAAGATAAAAATAATGACAATGACATTATACCATTTAGTTTCTAAAGGTTATGGAGGAAATATAAAGGTTAAATGGTAAGAAATGATGAGCAAAAGAGGATTTTTAAGTGAAATGGTCAGTCATAAATTGATACCAACACCACTACTAGAAGGAAGCTACCACTCCCTAATCAAGTTCTCTTCCCACCACTGGAAGGAAGCTCTCACTCCCTTAGCAAGTTCTCTAGATAACACTAGAAGGAAACCACCACTCCCTTATTGAAGGCTCCAACCCTCAAAATTTTGTGAACATCATTACAGAATATTTCACGTTGGTTCCTCCTAGACTTTTTCGTTCAATCTAAACCTTCTGCAATAGCTAATTTTCTCACCAATACTACATATAACATCTACAACCCAAGAGCCACTCACACATATATATCTTAGCAAAATAACCTTTTTAGTCAGTCAAATGATAACACATCAACTCTGCAACAACTTTCACAACAGTTGCACATAAACGTTAGCCATACATCACGTATAATATTACTTACATATTAAGTATATTGATTTGTCTTATGCACTACAACTCACAACAATAACATATATCAAGTTTATAAAAATACAAAGCTATTTGTCACATACATATACTCTGACCAACATCAAACATTAAATCCTCACTCATCTAAACATTAAACTCTCTTCCTAACAACCACTAGTAACTCAACAAAATTGAATGAATACATACCAGATATCAATGACATAGCTATATGAAAGTTCTCAACAATATATCACTCATACTCAACCCATGACAACACACTATTGGTTCTGATTATGCACAAACACTATTAGCCACACAATTGAGCAATATAAACTTTGCTACACACAAGTGCTCTGCCTCAAAGCTCTACTACGGCAATACAAGACCACTAGCAAAATTCCACTACCATAAAATCATTGTTAATCAAAATAAACACTATACTTGTGCTATTATTATCTCTACTACACGTGCCCTTTCATACTCAATGTATGTCATTCCCACTGGTGCCTTTAGATTCTTTTGAAGCACACTTTTGTTAATTAAAGACATAATCTATCTCTGAAATCTCACAATTACAAAAGCCTAGGTGTGCACTGTACATTACCACGATTTGACACATTCACTTTCCATTCTCAACATCATTTTATACTTTGACAAATCACTAACAAGCCATAACCATGGCAACCCCATGCTTCTTCTGATCTCAAATCATGCACTCTATACAACATCGATCAACTTCAAACTTAATCCATACACACTTCACAAATTGGTTCATTCCACACAATGAAATTCAAGTGTAATGATTAACTTTCACAACCTTTGAAGGTCCAGATCAAGTAATATTAGAGCTAAATCTAAATGAATACATACCAGATCGACTTTAACTAAGATCATCGAGCGCTAAGGTCACTTATGCTATTACATTTCACACAAGATCAACCTCCTTCGAATTTGAAATGAGATTATGGATTCAACACAAATAACGTATTGAAACATTAAATTGAACAGCCTCTAATATTCATCGATTAATCCCTTGCACACAAGTGTCTCAAAAATCTCAACGAACATTGCATATGCACCATCACTGCAATCACAGAGACAATATAAGTGCTTTGTCTAACATTGAAGTTGTTTGACATGGTTTAAATAATGCCAAACAACCTCAAGATGAACCACTCAATCCTACCAATGCGCTTCCACAGTGAGAAGATTAGATTTGACCAATCAAATCTTTGATGCAAAGGGATGTTGGAAGGAACTAGAACTAATTCCAACTACCCACAACCAACATTCAACAGAGGTTTTAAATGCAATTTCTAGAAATTGTTGACAAAGGGGCAAGCTTCCTAAAGAAGACACTGCCCCAATCAATCTCCAGAACTCTCTATCATGTATAAATATTAGTTTAACCAGAGAATGAAGACAAGTTGTGAGTATTGTGTTTATGTGTCTCTACTCTCCGATATGGTATCAGAGCGAGGTTGATGGCTGAGTGAGAGAGCCCGCTGTAAGTCGAGCATTAAGAGTGTGAGAGCACGCTGTGCGTGAGTGTGAGAAATCGCCGTGTTGCTGAAGAAGTTGTGTGGATAAGTTTTCTTGTGTGTTGGTTAGAGAGGGAAAAAAACCTGCGTGAAAGGCGCCTGTGTGTGAGTAAAGGGTGTGTTGCTGAGAAATCAGGTGAGACCCTGTGTGTAAGAGTGAGTCAAGAAGCCGTGCAAAGGAGGGCTCGGTGGTGAGTTGTGTGTTGTGAGCTTGGAGAACGACGTGCTGGTGGTGAGTGTGGCGAAGAAGTTTGAGTAAGTTATTTCCTGTGTGTAACCAATGTGAGAAATTTGCTTGAGTCATTTCCCGTGTTGTAAAGAAGTTTGTTTGTAGCAGATAAAACTCTGGCGAAGGGCAATCCTGGACGAAGGATTGTGTGCGAGTTTTCATTCAGTTTTATAACTGTCATCTCTCATTATGCATTCTGCTTTAGAATATGGTTCTACATTATCTGATTTTGTAGTAGATGATGTTGATGCATAATTGGAACTAGAAAGCATTGAAGTGAGCATTTCCAGATTTTGTTGGATCAGAAAAAGTTAAGGCTCCTGGACAGTTGCCAGAAAGTACGAATCCCCCTCTATGGCTGGCTCCATTGTTTTGTTCCAATTTTAATAAAAACTGCTGTTGTTATGTATGTCTGCTGAGTTTATTACAGCAGCATCGAAATTTTTCCTATTTAGTATGGTCTTATGTAGTTTGCCATATAATTGGTATTCGAGGTTTCTCCATGATGTAGCTAGCTTTTGCATTATTGAGATTTTAGAATGCAAGCAAGATATATGGTTGTCTCTGGTTTTGACTTTTTTAACAAATTATTGAAATTTTAGAACTCAAGAAAGATATATGGTTCCCTCGGGTTGTTATTATTGAGTAAGGAAATATTGAAGTTGTGAAAAAAGAAAAAAAGGAAAAAAAAAAATTGCATTTTGGTGATTGGAGAAAGTTTTTTATCATGGCAAATTTGTTGCCTGATACTTATTTGAATGAATCCACCAAACTTGATGGAGGAAATTATGTGAATTGGAAATTCAAGTTACTGACTATTTTAGAAGGTAATAATTTGTGGCCCATTGTGAGTGGGCAGGAGCCCAAACCCACTGTTGCAGGTTCTATTCCAGATTGGGAGAGAAGGGAGACAAAAGAAAAGGTGTTGCTGCATATGTCCGTAAAGGACAACATTATTCCTCACATCAGAGATTGCAAGACATCAAAAAGAAACATGGGATATGTTGAAGGGTTTGTATGAAACAACAAATACAAACCGGATCTTGTTTTTGAAGACTAAGCTTTTATCTCTAAAAATGGAAGAAAATGAATATATAAGCAATTTCATATCTCGTGTCAAAGATTTCAGTGATAAGTTAGGAGATATTGGTGAAAAGGTGTCTAGTACTGACTTAGTCACCATCACATTAAATGGCTTAGTGAAAGATTATCAAATTTTTGTTTCAAGTCTTGCAGCTAGAGAGAAACCCCCTACATTTGATGAATTGACAGGAATTCTTCTACAAGAGGAGGAGAGGATGAAGAGCTTTAAATTTGGGCTCTAGCAGTTCAGATTTGGCATTGGTGGCTAAGGGAAAATATCCATACAGAGGCAAGCCATGGGACAAGAACAAAGGAGGCAAGTTTCAAGCAAAACAAAAAGGTATGACACAGTCTAAATTTCTGATCCATAAGAGACATGGTAAGTGTTATTATTGTGGAAAACCTGGGCATCATTCTAAAGATTGTTATAAAAGGAAATATAATGAGTCTAGGCAAAGAAACAGGAGGCATAATGGAAATTTTGTGGACAAGGATACCTCAATCAATGATGGATTTAAAAATCTTAAATTGTTTGTTTCTGATGTTTCATTGTCTATGGAAAATGATGATAAGAATGCTTGGTTCATTGATTCTGGTGCATCACTCCATATGTCTTGTAATAAGGAGTGGTTTGATGAATATTATGAAAACATTGATGGAACATACGTTTGTCTAGGAGATAACAGATCACTTAAAGTTCAAGGTTATGGAGTAATAGGTGTGAATTTGCCTAATGAACAAGAGAAACAAATCCATAATGTGATGTATGTTCCTGATATCAAAAAGAATTTAATTTTTGTTTCTACTATTACTGACCAAGATTTGAAGGTGGAATTTGTTAAATCACAGTGTGTAGTAAAAGACATTCAAGATCAGTACAAGGTTATTGCCATAGGAACCAGAGTTGGAGGCTTGTATAAGTTGGATGTGACCAGGAAAAGTCATCAAGCGTTGGCATCTACAACAATATCAACAGTAGATTTATGGATCAAAAGGTATGGACATCTAAATCACAAAGATTTAATGCTACTTCAAAAGAACACAATGGTTGAAGGTCTTCCTGTCTTGAAGAATGATCATGTTGAATGTGAAGCATGTGTACTTGGCAAGACACATAGGGAGGAATTTCCTATAGATAAAGAAAAAAGGCAAAGGGAAATACTTGAACTAATTCATACTGATGTATGTGGACCTATGCAAACTAGATCTATTGGTGGAGCATGGTATTTTCTTATTTTTGTGGATGATATATCTAGGTATACATGGGTTTATTTCATAAGAAAGAAGAGTGATGTTTTTGAGTACTTTAAGGAATTTAAGAGTATGGTGGAAAAACAAACTGGTAATTACATCAAATTTTTGAGATCTGATCAGGGGGGAGAATTCAAATCAAGAGAATTTAATCAATATTGTAAAAGCAATGGGATTCTGCAACAATTTACAGTGCCGCATACACCTCAGCAAAATGGAGTTGCTGAGAGGAAAAATAGAACACTAGTTGAATGTGCAAGTAGTATGCTTCATGGTAAAAATATCTCTAATGTTTTTTGGGCTGAAGCCATTAATACTGCTATTTATTTGAAAAATAGGAGTCCAACCAAAATTTTAGAGCTTAAAACACTTTTTGAAACATTTTATGGGTACAAACCAAAAGTGATTCATTTAAGAGTTTTTGGTTGCAAGGCATTTGCTCATATTCCAAAAGATGAAAGAAGAAAACTTGATGCAAAGTCAATTAAGCGCATATTTATTGGTGATTGTGATAAACAGAAAACATACAAGTTGTTTGATCCCAATACTCATACACTGCTTGCAAGTAGGGATGTGGTGTTTCATGAGAATGCAAATGAAGGTGATAAAATAAATAATACTAGTGTATGGCATGATATTGATGATTATGTCAAATTAGACACAAGTGTTGAACAAGAACAGGAACAAGCACAAGAACAGGTACAAGTTCAAGAACAAGTAGCATCAAGCAGTCATGACACTCCAAAGAGAGGATAGGAGACTCTGCAAAGCCAAAAGAAAGATGAAAGTAGTAAAACTCCAAGAAGGTCATCACGTCAAAGTCAGGTACCTGTAAGGTATAAAGATTATGCATTAATGTCTCTTGTTATGAATGTTGTAGAATCTTCAAGCTATGATGAAGCTAAAGAATATGAAGAATGGAGAGATGCAATGAATGAAGAATATAACTCTATAATGAAGAATGACACATGGGAATTAACATAATTGCCTAAAAACAAAGTTCCGATAGGATGCAAATGGCTTTATAAATCTAAATTTAACGCTGATGGAAGTATTGACAAACATAAAGCTAGATTGGTTGCAAAAAGATATTCACAAAAGGAGGGAATTGATTATGAAGATACTTTTGCACCTGTAGCTAAGTTGAACATAATTAGAATCATGATTGCATTAGCTACAAAACATAATTGGAAAATACATCAGTTAGATGTCAAATCTGCATTTTTTAATGGTGAGTTAAAAGAAGAAGTTTATTTAGTTCAGCCTAAAGGGTTTGTAAAACAGGGACAGGAGCATCTGGTTTGCAGGTTAAAGAAAGCTTTATATGGCTTGAAACAAGCACCAAGATCATGGTATGTGAAAATTGATTCTTTCTTTTATGAGAAAGGTTTTATGAGAAGCAAAAATGATCCTAACTTGTACATCAAGGAAGATGAAGGCAAGAATGTTGCTTTAATATCTGTATATGTTGATGATCTTATCATAACAGGAAATGCATGCAAGATGATTGAAGAAATTAAAAATCAATTGTCACATGTATTTGAGATGAAGGATCTTGGTGAATTGCATTATTGTTTAGGTCTTGAAGTTTGGAGGGAATCTGGTAAGACACTAATCACACAAAGCAAATATACAAGGGAAATCCTTAAAAGATTCAATATGATTGAATGCAGGGCAACATCTACTCCTTTAGAACAGAATGTCAAATTGTGCAGTGATGATGGAACCAAAGAGGTGAATGGAACTATGTACTGTCAATTGGTGGGAAGTCTGAACTATCTCACCACTACCAGGCCAGATATAGCATCTTCTGTCAGCATACTTAGTCAGTTCATGGCTAAGCCTTGTGAAAGCCACTGGAAAGCAGCAAAGAAAGTCCTTCATATTTGAAAGGAACACTTAATTTTGGTATTATGTATATTGATGAATTTGATGTTGAACTGGCAGGTTATTCTGATTCTGACTGGGTTGGAAATATAGATGATAGGAAATCTACTACTGGATACGTGTTCAATATTGGTTCAGGACCAATATCATGGAACAGTAAAAAACAACCAACTGTTTCATTGTCATCCATTGAAGCTGAATATAAAGCATTATGCAGTGCTACCTGTGAAGCAATATGGCTTAGGAGGATACTTGAAGATGTTGGAGAAACACAACAAGCACCTATAGTAATTAGATGTGACAATCAAAGCACTATCAAATTGGCAAACAATCCTATATATCATGCAAGGACAAAACACATTAACACAAAATATCATTTTGTAAGAGAAAAATTACAATCAAAAGAAATTGACTTATCATATTGTAATACAAATGAAAATGTGGCTGACATATTCACCAAGCCTCTTGAAAAGGCAAAATTTGAAATGTGTAGAAATAAGTTGTGCATTGTAGAAAATCCAAATTATGTTATAAGCCTAGCTGAAACTTAGACCAGCAGGCATATCAGTTAAGAGTATGTTTGTTATATAGTTGGAATTAAGGGGGTGTGTTGGAAGGAACTAGAACTAATTCCAATTACCCGCAACCAACATTCAACAGAGGTTTTAAATGAAGTTTATAGAAATTGTTGACAAAGGGGCAAGCTTCCTGAAGAAGTCACCGCCCCAATCAATCTCCAGAACTCTCTGTCATGTATAAATATCAGTTTAACCAGCGAATGAAGACAAGTTGTGAGTTCTGTGTTTATGTGTCTCTGCTCTTTAATAAGGGAGGCCTCACGAAAAACACGTTTGAATATTTAAACTTGGGCTAGAACATAAAGAAAATAAAAATAAGATCAACCAGGTGAAGTTCTCTGTAGAGGGTGAATGATTGTGCCTTAGAAAGCTCATTCGCAGATCACGCTTCATCCCCAAATGCGATGAAGTATTTATAAGCTTACAGATGGACTGAATCAATCGTTGAAGGTGCAATTCAAACAACTAGATTTGTTTCACAACCAACAAGGACTGTGATTAACTTGTATATCCAACTTGTTCCATTAATAATGGTGCCAACGACTTAGCGATGGACCATAGACCAAATCAAAGAGAAATGGCCATAAAAGAGGAACATGATCCCATAATAGAAAATGAAACTTGTAAAATTATAAAATTACTTGAAAATAAAGTTCCTATAGGTTTAGAATGGTTGTTCAAATCTCATTTCATACCTAAGTGTAGTACAAACAAGTTCATTAAAGTTAGGTTGGTTGCAAAAGGCTATTAAGAGAAAGAATGACACATTTTTACTTAAAGTTAAAATGAACACCATTAGATAATTGATTACATTAATTATTAAGAAAAATAAAAAATTGCATTAGTTGAATGTGAAATCAACATTCTTGAAAGGTGAATTAAAAGTAGTGTTTATCAACTAGAAGGTTTTGTAAAGTGAGAAGAACATCTTGTATGTAAATTAGAGAAAGTACTATGTGGTCTCAAGCAGGTTCCAGGTCACGGTATGTGAAAATTAGCATTCCATTCTTCCAACAAAATTTCGTCAAAAGTAAAAATGATCCAAATCTTTACATAAAGAAAAATGAAAATGGGTAGATTTCTTTGATTTCATTGTTTGCGATGATTTAACCATAATGGAAAGTGTTACAAATTTTATAGATGACACCAAAAAGAAATTATTATAAGATTATGAAATGAAGGATCTTGGTCACATGCATCATTGTTTAGGAATTGAGATTTGGAGGTAAGATGGTAAGACCTTGATGATTCAACATAAGTATACAAAGGAACTAATCAAAAAGATTTTGAGTTTTGTGTGATGACAATATAAAAAAAAAGTAAATAGTATTTTGTACAGATAATTGGCCAGAATTCTATACTATTTAACCGCAATGAGACCTAATATTTCATATTCAGTTAGCATACTTAATCAACTCATTGCTAAACCACATGGGAATCACTAAAAAGCAACTACCAAAATCATTAGATACTTGAAAGGGGCTCTGGATTTTGTTATTGAATATACTAATCATTTTATTATTGAGTTGTCAAATTATGTAGTTTGTGATTGAGTAGAATCCACCATTAAATATGCATTTAATAGAAAATCACAAATTGTGCCTTGGAAAGCAATTTAGTTGGGGGATATTTTTGAAAACATGGGAAAGCAAAGAGTGCCTATGTGTATAAAATGGGATAATCAAAATTCAAATCAATGTAACAAACAATTAAATTTATTATGCAAAATCAAAAAAAATAAATAATTTACTATACTTTAATACAAATTATACTTTACAAAAAGCTAAATAATTTGCAAATCCACAGAAGAATTTAACGTGGATGAAGCAGAATCCAGTTACACGTTAAGCTGTTCAACTGTTCCATTCGAATAATATTTGATTAGATTTTTAAAATATTTCTCACTAAAGTAAACAAATAAACTATAATTTTTCTTTTTATTTGCCTGTCGGTGCTGAACCAAAAGAGCCTACCAGCGATTCAAGCGGGGCCCGCACCAATGATGAGAGACAATATATCTTCCAGATGTGTAGGTAGTTTTGTCATACTCCATTCAGATTTGACATATGGGTTTTTTTATATAGATATAAAAATAAAATAGTGTGATATACATATGAAATTATATAATTTTGTATTAATTTGAGAGAAAAATAAAATAATTAAAATTTAAAAAATTGAAGTTGTAAAATTATTATATTTTTATTATATAGATTATTTGAATATACATACTTTATTATTAATAAAAAAATATTTATATTAAACCATTAGTTTATAAATAAAAATTAATTTAAATATTATATTAAATAAAAATATTTAAATGTATGTAAATATAATAATATATAGTTAAATATTTTATAAAAATCAAAATTAATATATTAAGATAAATATTTAAAAATACTTACAATATATTCAAAATCTAATTTAAAAATTGAAAATATTTATATTATATATATATTATTATACAAGATGTATCAAATTATATAAAAAATTTATTTAAAATTCACACTTTAAAAACTTTACAATTTACCGTTTAAAAAATTTAATCAATTCTGACTAAATCCATAATTAAATATTTTGCAAAATAAATATATATAAAATTAAGAATCCAAACCATTCGCGATAAAACATTGAATCGTGTATGAAAGGAGATTTACTTTCGATCGGCGCAGCCTTCCTCGGTGTGGGGATAAATCAATTGTAGTAGCAACGTGTGCCATAGCTATGGATTAAAGAAGTAATTATAATGAATATTTTCTTTTAAAGTTAATGATGTATATTTTTAGTAGTTGGGAGGGTTTAGTGATAATTTTCCTATTTTTGGGAGTCAATAATGTATATTTTGAATGGTTTGGAAGATTTAATAATAACTTTTCCAGTCACATAACATAACTATATCGAAAAATACTAAAAAAAAATTCTATACACTACTTCTATAAGCCAAATTTTCTCAGATTTTCTCAGTACATGCGGGCAGCAAGGAAATGATGGATTAAGGGAAAAAAAACCAATGTTTTTTTATTACAGTTTTGATGCGTTGAGCGATTCAACAGCTATTATTAACCGTACATGCATTAAGAGTGATTGTGATATAAACAGATTTCCAAGGCAATCGCACCACCCTGCACTTTCGGCATCAAATCTGCAGAACTGTTGCGTTTTATTCCCTTTTATGGCTTGTATTTTTTTTCTCAATTTTGTTTAAAATTACAAAATTTGATTTTCTGTTTGAGGTTAATAATTTTTCCAATTTTGTTTAAAATAAATTTTGGATATCAAAATTAGAAGCTATAATGCATGAGAGATGAGGAATGATTAAACTATACATGTTTATGTCGTAAAGCATTTCCCTCTGAAAAAAACTCTCCTCGCTTCTGTGTCATTCAATCTTTTGTTAGACGATTGGGTTAAGATTATCCATTGATTTGAATGGTTAATACTAGGTCCCAAGTCCATCCATTTCCCAACCGCACAAACCGCTTTCCCAACCGCACAAACAACTCTGGCTAAACGACTTTGGCTTATGTCCATATTAGGATCTCAACTGCACATGGTTGTGTACATTTTTGCAAAGCGTTAATTTCTCAGTGTTAGTAGCACCAAAATTGGGGCTACCCATTTTAATTGGGGCCATCTTTTGTCATCTTCCTCTATCATGACGGATGGAGATGAGTCCTCCGACACTCTGGCTCTCATTAATGCCACCATTGATGCTGAACGGGCCCATGGTGCTTCCTACAGTTGGCGTGCCACCGTGGAGGATATGGTTCAATCTGATAAGGCCTCACAGTCTCCCTTAGAGGATGGGGTCCGCACCTTTCTGTCACCTGGCGAGCCAAGTAGCATAAAAGGAGACCTTCCAGCTCACGAAAAGCCTTATAACTCCCACTGCCATCCCATTAAAACAGGTCCCCCCCCGAAGGCGGTCACTGTTAATAGGGTCTTCCTTGCGGAGAGAATTGACAGCTTACAAAAGTTAGCACTAGTCGGGAAATGGCATTTCCCGCACATGAAGGAATCGGATATGAGGATTTGGCTGTCGGAAAAATGGTCCCCTATAATAGGCTACACCCCTATTATCTCGCGTCTAATGAAGGACTGGTATTCCTTTCACTTCCTCAAAGCGTCGGATTTGGAGATTATTATTAGCAAACCATGGGTAGATGGAAAAAGCTTCCTATCTCTGTCTAAGTGGTACATGGGTTTCGATCCTTTAAAGAACACGCCATCAAATTGTATGATCTGGGTCAAGTTGCCGAACTTGCCCTTGGAACTTTGGTCTTCTGAGACTCTCTCAGAAATAGGGAACTCGATCGGGAAGTTTATTTATGTTGATCCATGGTGCAGGGGTGAACGGGATAAGAGGGTGGCGTGGATTCTCATTGAGAAGCCATTCAAAGGTGCATACCCAGAATTCATCGATATCATTTGGGACGGCATGCAGATTAGGCAGAGGATAGACTTCTGGGGCATCCCTTTTCGTTGCTCAAGATGCCATAGGACTGGACATCTCATCAAGGACTGCAAGTATCGCATTAGCAGAAGGCATAATAAGTCTCCTTTCTTTAAGAAATGGCCTCAGTGGTCCGAGTCTCTCTCAGCGGACCATGGTATCTAGGATTGTTTCCCCGACTATCAAGTTGAGGCTCCCTCCAAGGCAAATGCATTTCCCCGTGTTTCTCCCCTCCACCCATCCGAGGCGGTTCCCGTCTCTCCCATTCCTGAACCTTTTGTGGAGAACTCCGTCCCCTCCCCTCCTTCCATGAATCAAAGGGTTTTCACGGTTGGCTCCCACACCATTCAGATTTCCTCCTCTCCTTCCTCCCCTACACGCCCTTCGCTTTATCTTCCGAATGGGACCAAAAAAGGAAAAGAACCGGCTGATGCGCCCACCCCTTTTAACTCTCCATCTGACTCGCCTATCAATAACCTTGAGAGTGACATCGACCTTTTTATTCAAAGGAATCCATTAGAGTTTGAACCACTCACCATTCACAAGCCATCCCGGCCCTTTCACCTCTCCATCAGTCCCAATTCTGCCAAGAACATCACTGTTAAGAAGAAAAAAAAGGGTGACAACAGACACTTCAGAGGCAGATCGATTGCTACTGATTTTGGTATTACTAATCTATCTTTGGTGGAAGTTCCTATTCTGGACTCTGAAGCCCCACAGCCTCTTAGAGTAAGCATGGCTGGCGAATCTTCTCGATGACCTTTCTTATCTCGATGTATATTCGGGGTTTGGGCGCCCCCCAAAAATTCCTGGCACTCAAAAAATTCTTCTTACAGGCTCGTCCAAAAATTGTTTTTATTCAAGAAACCATGCATTCCAGTAGGGTGTCTATAGCTTTCTTCAGGAAAATGTTCCCGATTTGGTTCATGGTTGCTATCGGGGCAAATGGCTTATCTGGCGGTCTTGCTGTCCTTTGGGATCCAGCATGGATCAAAGCTAAAGCTTTCAAATGTTGTGCCGGGATCATGATTTCGACGATGGTCAGAGGACAAGCACACTTGTTAAATCTCCTTAATGTCTATGCTCCATGTAGGAACAGGTCCCCTTTTTGGGACAGGTTGTTTGCATCTGATATTTTAGACATCGACTCTCTGTTGCTAGCTGGGGACCTAAATGTTACTCTTAGTCCTGACGAATGTTGGGGCAAATGCAGGAAAAGAGACCTCTGTCTGACAAGATCAAAATGGGGCTCCTCAGCAGGAATCTTGTGGATGTAATTCCTGAACAATTGAAGTCAACATGGGAAAATGGCAGATCGGGGTCGGCTTATATTGCCAAGAGGATCGACCGTTTTCTAATAAAAGCAAATGTGATCGAAAAATGGGGCATGCCATTCTCTTCCATTGCAAACGAGTACACGTCCGACCACAAGCCCATTATTCTCGAATGGAGAGCATTACAAATCAGAAGGGAATACTATTTTAAATTCAACAGGATCTTTCTGGAGGACAAATCTTTCATTGATGTAATAACTAAAAAATGGATGGAGATGAAGGGGCCGGAAGCGGCGATCTTCTTAACCTTCCAAGAAAAAATCCAATGCCTTAAAAAGACAGCAAAAGAATGGCAAACACAGAAAATTAAACATGATAAAGAAGAGCTTATAAACATCCAAAAGGATTTGGATGCCATCACATCATCCTCCTTCCACGATATGTCTTTCGAGAAAAAGAACCTCATCAGGTCTCTGGAAAGAAGGAAGCACAACCTCCTCATTAAAGAAGAGGCTCTAAGGCGGCTCAAAAGTAGAGCGTTGTGGCTTAAGGAAGGGGATCGCAACACCAAATTTTTTCACAAATTTGCAAATGCCAGGAGGAGGAGGAATTCGATTTGGAAGATTGAGGATGGTAACGGCGGCTTTCTTTATTGGCAGGAGGAAATCTCTAACGAAGCTGCACAGTTTTTTCAGGAGCAGTATAAAAGGAATCAAAGTAATGCAATTGATATGTTCTGGGCAGCCGAAAAAACGCCTGAAATGTTTGATGAGTCCTCATATGAAAACTTCATCAAACCAGTCACAGAGGAAGAGCTCCTGGCCGCCATGAAAGCATCTAAAAAGGACAAGAGCTCGGGCCCCGATGGCTGGCCCATCAAATTCTTTTTACATTCCTATGATCTGTTCAAGGTGGACCTGCTGCATATGGTGGAGGCATCACGCATGTCCGGAAACATACACTCTGCTCTTTCCTCCATTCTTATCGCTCTAATTCCTAAAAAGAAAAATTCTGCATCCTTCCTGGATTACAGACCGATTGCTCTCTGTAATTCCCTGTTCAAAATTATCACTAAAGTCATTGCGGAAAGGTTGAAGCCGGTGTTTAACCTCTTCATTACCAGAGATTAGCATGCATTTTTGAAGGATCGGAATATCTGGGATGCCGTGGCACTCACTCAAGAATGTCTCTTCTCTCTCCAGACAAAAAATATCAAGGCGGCCATTCTAAAGATTGACCTGAAAAAAGCTTACGACTGTGTAGATTGGGGTCTCCTCAGGATTTTGCTTGCGAAAATTGGTTTAAGATCAAAAGGAATAGAATGGATCATGGCGTGTGTTGAAAATATCAATTTCTTGGTCATCATCAATGGCACTCCATCTCCTTTCTTCAAAGCAGAGCGGGGTCTCCGTCAGGGATGTCCCCTCTCTCCGTTGCTCTTCATCCTGGTTATGAACACTTTAAGCATTCATCTCAACAAAGAAGCTTCTGGGTTTTGTTTCAGGCCGATCAAGATTTGCAAGGACTTTTTCTTATCCCACAATCTCTTTGTGGACGACATTATCGTCTTTGCAATGCTCTGCAAGGCTTCCTGGCAGTGTCTTTTTAATATCATTTCCAGGTTCCAGTCTGCCTCAGGCATCTGTATAAACAAGGAAAAATCTAAACTTTATCATAATGAGACTGACTTGGAACTGGTTACATGGATAGCCTCTCTTTTTGGCATTGATGCTGTGTCGATTGTTAATGGGATTAAATATCTTAGTTTCACACTTAAGCCAACAGGGAACAAGAAAGGGGATTGGTCATGGCTCTTGGACCGTTTTTATAAAATAATTTCTGGTTGGGAGACTAGGCTCCTCTCCTTGGCGGGACAGTTTATATTAGTTCAGGTAGTTTTGTCCCAGCTGGCGATATACTGGGCTCATCTATTTTTCCTCCCTGCTCCCGTTATCAAAAAAATGAATACTTTTGCAGCAAACTTCCTATGGGGAGGAAAATCCTACCAATCTAAATTTCATCTGGTTAAGATGAATTCAATTGCAAAATCGAAAAAATCGGGAGGGTGGGGCCTACTGGACATGAGGACGATTGGAAAGGCCCTCCTATGCAAATCTCTCCTACGGGTATTTATGGAAATGGCCCATGGAGCATATTTATCAACAGAAAATATCTAAAGGGCAAAAGTATCGAATTCTAGTATAGAAGGAACACACTGGGGATCAAGAGAGGATCCGCCATCTGGCTCAGCGTTCGTAAAAATCAGCCTTTCATAATGAGGAACTTTCGGTGGAAGATTTTTTCCGGTACAAACATTTTCATTGGTTTCGACTCCATTCAAGACAGAATGACATCCCCTCTGCCGCCAGCTCTGGTTTCTTACTTTCACATGAGAGGTATCTTTTCATGGGACAAACTGATAAAATCCTGGACTAACACAACTGCGATATGGAAGGAAGAAGCGTATCTCTCACTGCCCCCACAATTCCGGCCAATGTGGAATTCTGTTCGCCAAAATTTACAGGGACTGGCTATAAGAAGATCGGGGACTAAAGATGTTTTGGCATGGAATCTGCCACGTGCTCCATTACCTGTTCGAGTAAAGGACATATATGCTGCTCTTTCCTTTAAGCCAGTCCACACTGACCAGCAGATTTTCCCATTCTCTCTTTGGAAAGTTGCATGTCCTCTCAAGATGATTCTCTTTTCATGGCTCCTTTTCCGGAACAGGAATCTTTCGTGGGAGGTGTTACAGAAGAAAGGATGGCAAGGTCCGGGACGCTGTGCCTTGTGTTTGGCAGCTGAAGAGACAAACTACCATTTGTTCTTTCAATGTCAAGCTTCACAACAAATCTGGTATGAACTCTCGTTATCCTTGGATTTTCCTTACCTGGGTTTTTCCTCTGTACAGGACGATTTTTTCTGGTGGTGTGCACAGACAGACACTCGGCGCACATTGTTTATCTTGGTCTGTTGGACCAGCTGGAAGTGGAGGAACGACTCCATCTTTAACAGCTCTCGGAGGCCTATTTCTTCCATTTTGCTTAGCATCAGGGCATTCCTCGACAATTTGGGAAATTAAGCTTCCTTTTTCATTTTACGCAATGCCATCTGGAACATTTTGGAACATCCAGCTTTCATTGTAATGTCCTACGATTCTCTGCCTTTATGGTACTGCTAACAACCTGCTATGTTTTACTTGTGATCTGATCTTATGCTTTTATGGCACTGTTTCTTCAGTTGGCTATGTTTCTGCTTTGATATGATCTTTACTATGTCAGAATTTGGGTTTACGATATTATAAACCGTTATATGTAAATGATACTTTTCATCAATATAAAAATTTGATTTTTCTTCTGAAAAAAAATTCTCCTTATTTCACGAGAATCCAGTGACTAATAGAATTGTAGATTCCAAATTTTACATTGTTCAATTTGCAATTTTGTGTGTCACGGTCAGTTCAAAATAGGTTGAAATGCGTGGGGTACAGTTATCAATTGCAAGGATTACAAAAATTGCTTGATAGAGTTGGAGGTTTGAATTTCCAGCAAATTGGATGACAAAATATTCAGCAGGATTTCTAGAAAACATGGCAGGAAGCGGGGCGCTTTAGATACAACTTAGCCTATGCCCCATAAGGCAACCTTGCTTCGGGCACTCTTGCATAGCTGAAAAATCTTGATAGGTTATCTACTTAGACAATCTCTATGAAATACTTTAAGTAATAAATCTTTGTAAAAACACAACCTTTGAGAGGGTGTGATGTAGGTGAGGCTTACGGGATTTAGTGTCGTGAATATTGGGAGATTTGGCGATTCATGGGCGTCCTCTGCCATTTGCCTCATTGCACAATAGCTGGTTGAAGTTTCCAAAATGCTTCTCTTCAAATGGATTTCCAAACAGCCTTGTGCAATCCCTTGGAGGGGTCCTCTATATAGAGTTAGGATTCCATCCAGTGAGTTTGCCCAATCTAAAGGTAATTTGTGAGTTATTTACTCTAGATTGAATTGTGTTTCTTATTTACCAATTCTATTTATAGATAACAATAGAAATATAAAACTTGATTGAAACTCAATAACCCTGCTAATGAATGTTGGAGTCACAATTGTCGTTACACCAAAACCCGCAGGTGTTAGTAAACAGACACCATTACACCAAAACCCCCAGGCGTTAGTAAACAGACACATTGCTAGATTTAAGCACATGCCATGAAACAAACACACAGGGAGCGTTGACCTTCCACATCACCACTAACGAGGAGCCAACAATCTCCCCTAAAGCGAGCCCAGTGCGTTTCGAACTCGAGACCTCTGGCTCTGATACCACTTGTTCGAGTAGCAATTGTCGTTACACCAAAACCCACAGGTGTTAGTAAACAGACACATCGCTACATTTAAGCACATGCCACGAAACACAAGGGGAGCGTTGACCTTCTACACCGCCATTAACAAGGAGCCAACAATGAATATAGCAACATATAAAATCATACATTTAATACGAAAATCAATTCGTTGTAACTGTAAGGTTTTAAAGAACTGTTGGTTAAAATATGAAACCCTCGGATTTCCCTTTCAAAAAAACCCAAAGGGTGGTAGAGAGGCAATTCCGAAGGGGGTGAACTATGAAGAATCAAATTAATACAGAGATAATTGTATGGAATCTAAGTAAACAACTGATGAAAAAATATCAAATCATACATTTAATACAAAAATCAATTACCTGTAGCCGCAAGGGTTTAAAGAATTGGTGATAAAATCCTCAGATTTCCCTCTCGAAAAAACCCAAAGGGTGCCAGAGAGGCAGTTCCGGAGGGGCAAACTGTGAAGAATCAAATCAATACAGAGATAGTTGTATGGAATCTAAGTAAACAACTCTGAGCCGGCATAAACAAGAAATTATACGGGTAAAATCATCAATTAAGTAACAGAAGGTAAATCACTGTCACAGGGCTGCATGGCCATTAATCAAAATAAACGGTTCTAAACCCAACCGCTACAACATTTCCATAAATCGAAATTCAAGAAAATTGGAAAATCATTTGTTCACAAGAAACCATACTTTCTGTTAGCACCTAAATCTACCTCAGGTTGAGAAAGGCAGGTCTAAGGTAACATCAAACCACGCTTAACCTGGTAGCTAGCCCTACCAAGTCGGGAGAGGGCTCTCTTCTTGTCAATCTCAAAGAAAATATGGCAAGTAAAGCTTGAGATGATTGATATGAATTATAATTTTAAGCTAGGTATGTTTTCTCAGAGGATTTTGCTTGATTTTAATAGTTGGTTGCTGGATCAGATGGGGAAGGCAGTTTTGGGTCCGAGAAATCAACTCAGATTTGTAGAGGTTTCTGTGGGGCGAAGTAGGCAAGTGTTTTATCACTTTGAAATGAATGTGATGGTGAGTCTAAAGACTGGTGAGGAGTTGGAGAGGGCATGCAAATGTCATGAGTCCTCTTCAATCAACAGAAAACATTTAAAACTAAGTAAACCTCAAGGCAGAGCACTAAAACACCAATGGATTCCACCCTTTAATCTTGATTCATTTAGTTATGCAGAAAAACATAGATGATGGCACATATACACATAAGATAAAATAAATAAAAGAGGAGAAAAAAATGCTAATTCACATTACCACAAGAATCCCACAAAATGTTGCAAAACCCTGGTTCATTTCCTTGCCAAACTGTAGAATTGATGTACAAAGTATCTCAATGCATCCACAAGAGTCCAACCTTGACAAATGAATAAGAAAGTTCAAGATATAGGCATCAAACCACCTATGCTAGCCATCAGGGGTTGAATCCATGAGCCAAGGAGCTGTTTCAACAAGATCTAAACTAGAAACTGAAAAATAGACAGTGGAACAACTTGCCTCTAAAACTATGGAAACTGATTCATTCATCCTCAAACCAACTCTAACTGATGTATCTACCTCCTTAAGTCAATTTTCATCATTTTTACATCATAGTACATCATGTTACATCATATTACATCATGAATTTACCAAAGAGAGAAGAAAAAGTCAAACTAGTAGAAAACTAGACGAATTTTTGAGTTTTTAAACAAAATTGGCAAAATTTTGCTTGTTGCACAATGCCACTTCAAGACAGAGTTTGAAGGACCTCTACTTCACCAAATTAGGTCCAAGATGGCTTGTTGGAAAGCTCTACCTGTCTACTTTCTAGGACAACTAGAATTTTTGGATTTGGAGTCCATTTTCCCCTTCAAAAGTCACTTCTCCCAAGACTAGTTCTTGTGGGTCCAAAAAGTGGCAAAGAGGGCATTTTTTAGGTGTTTTTTGCCCTTTAGGTGACCCATATCTCCTCCAAATTTCATGAAACTTTCTTGGTTTCAGTAGTTTTCCGTGAGGAATCCAAAAATGCAAGCCATTCTACAAAATTCCAAGCCAACTCAATGCATAGCGCCAGTGACATTGCGCGTTAGCTGAAAATTCCTATGTTTTGCATTTAAAAATTGTGAAATGACAAAAATTTCTCAAAATTGCTTCAAATTTGGCAAGAGGCAAGATTATTCATTGCTTTGCTGAGCCAAGGAAGCTTCAGCCAAAATTTTAAGTTTATCTTGCTCCTTTTTGGTTTTTAAGGCTCTCTTTAACTTAGCTTTTAGTCTTTTTATCCTTGTCTTGTAAATTTTATTCCGAGTTAAGTAATGATAAGCCATGTGGTGCAACATGTTCTTCTCCATGTTAGCCTTATCAAGCAGCTCCTCAAGGTGGATATTCACTCCTTCCAACCATGATTCTCGGTTAGCCTCTATTTCTTGCTCTAGTGAAGTCATCTTGATTTTTCTTCTTTTTGCCACTTGTCGGTTTTCCCTAATGGTTTGCAGCTCCATAATTGTTTGTTTGTCCTCCAAATGCTTATTCTCTTGCTCAAGGAATTTAATGATCCATTTAGCCCTCTCAAGGTCAAGTGATAAGGCTTGGATTTCAGCTTCTTTATCTTTGATGATCACATCCTTGAGTCTTGAGCTTTGAGAGCCCAAATCAATGTTGTCTTCCTCAATCAAAATAAAATCCCTATCTTGCCCTTCAGAAGGCCCTTCATCATGCAATTGTTGCTTTCCTTTGTCCTGTACCTGTTCAGTTGAAGAAGAAGGAAAAGCCCCTTTCACCCCAGGTGAAGATAGCATTTGCCTGTGATCTGGTGATGAAAACGAGACCCATTGAAGATTTCATGGGCAATGAAGTTTTCCCATGGCACTCCCAACTATGTGAGTTGATGCACAACAATAATCTTGATGACAACAAATTGATAAATACTGTTGAGTTTTCATGGGTATGGTTTTCTTTTTGCAATCACAGTCATCCTCTCTATGTTTTTGCATATGAAATATGGAATAATCATCATTCTAACCCTGGTGAAGTGCATAAGTAATCTGATATGATAGGCATAGAGTCTGGAGAACCTACCCTCACATGTGAAGTATTTGATGATGAGTTTCATAAGTGGAACATACCGGTCCTCCAAGAACTTGAAAGGAAACACCCTGCTCAATTTACCATGATATTTGGCCTTAATATATGGTTCATAATGCTGCTCGTTGATATTTTGTCTCTTGTTCCACCTTTCCCCTACATCTGGCATTCTAGTTGCTTCTGCAATAATAGTTGGTTAAGAGTGAAATTGATCCCAGCAAGGTGTACCATATTATTCTCCATGTTTATGACAAATTACCTTGCTAATTCATGATGATACTTAACCCTTTCAACCATCCCACAAAACTCAAAGCAAGATTGGTATCTGAAACAAGTGGTAGCAATGGGACAAGCAAGGAGTTCAACAATGCTAATAGGTTCCTCTCTAATAATTTTCCGACCCTTATGAGGTCTCCTAGGCTGTACATTTCTTTATCTTGAACTGTCACTAAGTGTTTCTTCTTCATAGCTTGACTCACTGTTTCTTTCCATGGTGCTTGGTGCTTGTCTTAGGGAAGTGATGTGATGATGATATGATGGAAAATGGTAATGAGGGAGGACAAGGGAGATGAGTATGAAGAGATTTTACTAATGGGAAATGGAGTTGGGGAATGAAGGGATACGTTTTGGTAAACTAGGGTTTAGTGAGGGATTTGGGGTTTGATGAAGGGAATGAGTTGTTTTAGGGGAGTGGGATATGGAAAATGGGGTAAATGGAGTGATTTAGGGAAATGGAAGAGAGAAAAGGGTTTAATGATGTTGGTTGTGATTATGGAGTGAAAGTTGTACAATGAAATGGAAAATAATGAAGATAAGCTAGGGTTTAACTTTCAAAATGCAAAACTCATGAAGAACACAGGTAGGAGATCAAATTCAGCTCAAGGACAATGATAACTTACTTGTAGAATAGAAATGCAGTGTTTTAGAGGGTTATTGAGTGATTTGGAACGTTTTGGCAACTTCTGGACTGATGCACAATGCACTGGGCACAATGCGCCAGCTCCCTTGCAAATTAACATTGGCAGAAACCCATTGATGCGCAACGCCAGTCTGATGCGCAATGCACTGCCTCTGATGCGCAACGCGAGGCAAATTTGCTAGGAAAACATGGTTTTTGACTTCCTTTGCTCAATTTGCCTCCAAATAGCGATTTTTTCTCTCCAAGGTTATATTGCACAATGAAATGATGAATACCACTCCTTTCACTTTATATATGGATGGCTTTTATTTTTTACTTATTTCAAACCCACTTTTATAATGTCAAAGTCACTTTTGGTCATAAGCTCTGTTTTTTCATTTGAATTGACTTTTCTTGATCACTTGGTAAACTGATGCATTAATGCTTTTGCTTTTGTCTACAGTGGGTGGAGTTGGCAAGGTGAGCAAGGGCAACAACTGGAACTTATTACATATAGAAAACATTTAAAATTACATAAATTTTGTACATAGAAATAAAAAACTCTGTTTTCACCTCAAAACAAAGTTTTGAGGTAAAAATCATTTATTGAGCATATCATCAGTGAAATTTTGATCTTATGAACTGATAAGACCTCCTCATGTGCCTGCTGACCTTTTATTGAGTTTTCAATGACCATGGTGGCAAACCCTAGACCTAGTGAGACTAAAACCCTAAAACTGGATTTTTCAAATGAAATGACACAAAATGACAGTAAATGAGCTAAAAATGTGAAAACAAGCCAGTAGGGAAATGCCATGAGGGAAATTGACAATGAACCACTACAGTTGATCCATGACCTAATGGAATGTAGTTGATCGGATGGGACACCTAATATGCATGCAGAAAGAGAAATTTGATCACTAATGGAAGGATGAAGATACTGACACTAACACTTTCGAAGGTATGAAGATCTATTATGTTAGAGCCCTAAAAAATGAACTTGGTAGAGTAAATTGCAATACGAAGTTGTCATCTTCCTCAAAGAAAACAAAACTAGTCAAACCCTAAGATACAACATTATAAATTAAGCATTTTGAGCAGCGACGAAAGAAAACCATTGAATGTTCAATATAGCGATAAATTTGGCCATTAGACTACACTCCAATAGACAAAGCTGTATCTGTTGTTCCATCCTTGAAGAGGTGACAGTGGAACAAGTGTTTGAGGTCCAATGAACACCATGCAGAGTTGGAGGATAACCTGTCAGGAAGCCAACACTTGCAGACTTAACAGTTGACAACCTGAATCATCAGAAAAAACAAGTAAAAATTGTAATAGCAAAGAAACATTACACACCATGATGGGTCTCTGATGCATGGAGTCTGTAAACAAGATAACGAGATTGGCTGACGGACCACCACCTACAAATAATCACAGCAAAGGTAATCTTAGATACCCAGACATAAAGACTGGAGACCAAAGTAATAAAGGAAGAAACACAAACATGAATTACCTGTGGATAGTTCCCGAGCTGTAGATTCCTCTGAGGGATGAGAAATCGAAATGGGCTCTCGAAAACTAGCATTTCCAATAACATCGGATGTAGAAAAGTTCAAAGGAGCACCATCGCCAGAAACACTTGCATAGAGAAACCCTGTCTGAATGAGCAACACAAATGGAGTATTGAGGACAAGGTTAGGTCGGGTGGTTACCGAAAGGAACCCTAGATCAAAGCTAGCCGTGCGATCTAGAGCCAACATATCAACGCTTATGGTGAATCCATGTGGCACCCGAAAGTTCAAGAGCCTAGGGCTGGATGGCCACCCGTCAATAAACAAGTTATGGATGTGCAGTGATTTAAAGTGCCTGTACTACAAAAATGTTAACCTTTTTATGCAGTAATTTAAAGTGGCGGTACTAGGAAAAATGTTAACCTCTTTAAATCTAGTAATCAATGTCAAACTTCGTGCTACATTATCAGTCTGCAAATGTGATATAAAATTTGTGTTAATAACGTTTAGATGGGGTAATAATATTAATTACTAATTATACTTTTATTTATAATTTTCCTACATACGCATAAGGTTTATATTCATCAAAACCTAATCCTAATTTCACGTTGGAATTTTTTTTTATACTTGTAAATTGAGACCATTTAGTTTGGAGGATGTTTTCTTATATAACAAAATGGTTTATAATTATAACTCTATATTAATACGGTTTCAGTTTGGTGTGTGTAGAATAAAGTTATTGTTGATACCTAATCCTTATGATTGGGTGAATATAATGTAAATAGATAAATAAGTAATATGAACCGTCATCGAGAGATGAAGTGAACAATCTCTCCAATGAAGACCTACCTGAAGGAATAAATATGAATCAATTTTTGGTAGAGGAGTTACTGCCTGGTCTGACATGGTATCAGAGCCAAATCCCTAAATAATTGTAACTCCCATCTGCTTAATGCTCTCTGTCCACTGGCTACTGCTCTCTGTCCCCTCCACAATCGTTGTTGTGTGTTGTACGCTGGTCAGACAATATGCATTGATGCTGCTCATTACAATGCTGCTCGTTACTATGCGTTGACGCTGTTCCATATCCAAAACAAAAAAAAAAAAAAAAACTTTTCGTATTGTCCAGAGTCCGAATGAACACAACTGTTTGTTTGAGGAATTCTTTGGATCTATTCTGTTAATCATGGAAAAGAATTCAAGAATTTAATGCGCTTAATGTTTTGAAGAGTTGAATTTTATTCTTGCTCTAAACCTCATGAGGTCTGTATACAGCTGCGATAGCTTTTGTGTTTCGCATCTCAAAGATAGCAGAGCCATCGGCTTTGTCAACAAATCCTAGCTGTGCATGTAACTGTCGCATTTCCAGCGGTTGACGCCCATCCAGGTGTAGCCCCTCTGGACTAATGTACTCCATAATGTATGATATGGGAACAGAATGCTCTCCCTCCAAACAAATTATGCTATTCCTCTAGCTATGCAGTCACGATTATTGCTCAATAGCTTGTAAATGAAGCCGCTCATACTCAAGTGAGGCTCCACACCAATTATTGCAAGAAACTGCTTCTATCTATTAAGTGGTGAAATATACGGAGAGCCTGCGGAGTTATTCTGATGATGGAAATTCCGCTCCATGAATGATGCTGGTATATATGTTGAAGTTTTTTTTGCCATACATGTTGAAGTTTTTTCACATAACGTTGGCATATACTTTGAAAGTTTTTGGTATATAAGTTGAAGACTTTTTGGCATGTAAAATGTGTTAATAGCCATGTGTTGAATGTACTTTGAACGTGTTGAATGTACTCTTAACGTTGTTTAACACATGGAATTGTATTGAAGTTTTATGGTATATACGTTGAGATTAGATTGGTGAAGACAAAATTCAGATAGCTTTGTTGCCTTTTCATGTAAAACAATTCAAGAACGTTGCGGAAAAAATGATGAGGAAAAATATAATGACAACTTTTATATCCAATGTATATGCGTAAAAAGAAAAATCTCTTTAAATATTTTTATTGTAAAGTGTATGTATAAGTGTGTATCTAGACCAATATAATTGTAATCAAATTGAGTATATATATATATATCTATATATATATATAAATATATAATACTATATAGATATGGCTTTTTTAAAGAGGTAAGTATTGAGATGTGAATTGTTATTTTTTCTATTTTTTTATTATTTATTATCCTAGATATTAATAAGTGGTAATATATATTGATTTGTTGTTTTTCTTTTTTTGATTTATGGAAAATAATAATATATATTTGATTGTGTTGGTTTTTTTATTGATTTATGAAAAAGAAATGATGAATTCAAATAATTTATTTATTAAGTATAATTGTCTCTAAAAAATGATTAATAATTAAGATTAATATATTTATTTAATTTATATTTATTATAATACTTATAGCGTTATAATTAATAATTTAATATGAATTATTTATAATATTAAATTAAAGTAATATATTTTTTAATATTTATTATTATATCATTTAAAATACCGCAAATAATAATTATAGTGAGAACAATGTATTGCATTTAATATTATATAACTTAAGAGAAACTCCGTTTTTTAATTAATAATTATGGTAAATAGAAATAAATAGAAGTTGCTATAAGAATTATCATATTTAATAAATAAATAAATCTAATATTATTCTTTTTTAAATAAAATATTTTACATTCTTATTGTGATAACAAATTTTTCAAAATCGCCTTAATCTACATGTATTACACGTACCCAAAGAAAATAATGGAGGAAAAAAGATCAAAAGTATCCCACGTCCGAATTATCTGGCTTCTAGTTCCTTGCCTTTCAAAACAAACACAATAATGTGATATCAAAATATTTTGAATGAGAAGCAGTGATAGTTGATTTTGAAAAAAAAATGTACGACTTTCTGTTGTACAAGTTTCTAATAGCTGGGTATTTTGGGTATTGGGAATAAGTATATTTTGTTAATAAGTATATTTTGTTTAATTTTATAGGAAACGATAAGTTGGGAGCAGCAATAATATTATGTTAAAATTTAATATATATTAAAAATAATAATAAAGTAATTTAATTATTTTTATAAAAGTTCAATCAAATTTATATCTCGTAGATTCTATCTTTTATATTTAAAAATTGAATTTTGAAACACTGTTATAAAAATAAAATATTAATACATGGATAATTTGCCAATTAAATTACTTGCCAGCAAAGAAATTTGAGGAACTCTCAAGCCGGAAAAAAAAGTTGTTATTATTTGATTATTATGTGATTTTGTGCAACACTATATTATATTCAACTTCGAAATTCAAATTTGGAAATTTATAAAATGAAACACGACTAACACACTACTCTTTCTCTTTTTGACCATGACTCTAATTCGTTGAATCTTATCATTAAATATTCAAGATAGGCTTCAAGAAAGTAGAGTTATTGGCAATTGTTGAACTTCAATATTTGCAACAGAAGCTGCCAAGGAATGATTGAAAACTCTCTATATTTTGTTGAAAACTTTGTTTCATCTCCACGTCTCTGTCGTTTTACAAAGTTCATGTAGTCTAACCCCCTGAACTGGCATGTATTACTTAGAAAATAAACAAATGGTACCTTCTCTGCTCAAAATAGGTACCTGAAACGTGAAAAACTGCTCAAAATAAGTACTTGAAACATCAAAATCTATTGAAGTGAATCTCTCGAAAATCTCCAAAGTACCTGCTGAAGCTCCAAGCAGTTTTGGAACATTTTCTTTCAGCTCCCAAGCTCCTAGGAGTGCAGGAGCATGGGGTACATGCTCTCCAATGCATGGTAACGATACTCATGTAACTATGATAAAAATTTGATAGAGAAAAAAATGGAGAATAGAGGCAAAACAAACAATCAAAATGCCTTCAAATTACTTGTTGACTTTAAGTACAAGTACAAGAGAGGCCATCACATCACTACTAGAGAGTAAGTACAATGAATCACACCCTGTAAGAGAGAAGGTGTGATACGATGGAATACTTGTGAAATTCAGAGCCATCACACACCATTTTTTTAACAACTCGGATGACATTGCACAAAGCTTTGAGAAAAAATGTGATGACAAGATGTTAGCGCTCAAATCTACCTTAGGCTGAAATAAGGTAAAACTCGAGGCCACATCAAACCACGCTCAACCTCGTAGCTAGCCCTACGAAGACAGGAGAGGGCTCTCTCCGAGTCAATCTCGGCAAAAGATAATCAATAAGGTCGAGATGACTAAAATAGAAGCTAATTTTAGGCTAGGTATGAAGTATAAAGGTTTGATTTGAGTTTTTAGGGGTTTTTGTGTTGAAACAGGGAAAGGAAAATTTGGGCTTGGGGATTGAGGCACAGTTTTTGCAGAGGTCTGAATGGGGCAAGGAAAGCAATCATCTTGATGCTTTTAAAGGGAATGAATGGGTAGATCAGACTGGTGAGGAGCTAAGGAGAGCAAGAAGTTTTCAAGGATTCTCCTTAAACAGATGAAAACATGGAAAATTAAACAAATTTAAAGGCAGAGCACAACCATCGATGGATTCTACCTTAACACTTCATTTGTTCAATTACAGAAGATGAAAGAAGGAAAATGATACACATAACAACTTACAATTACTGAAAGAAGCACACCATCAAAACATAAAGCCACATGAATCCCAAACAGTGCTGCAAAACCCTGATCTTTCCTTAGCCAAAAATGCAGAGAAAATATGTACAATAGTATGCCAAAGCAATCCCAAGTGTCCAACCTCTCCAACCTCTGAAAATGATTGAGAAATTACATCATATAGACCATCCTAACCCCTTTCCTTGCCTCTAGGGGGTCGAGCTCATATTCTAGAGCTTGTTTGAACTAATTCTAAACAAGGAACTGAAATCTAGGTAGTCAAACAACTTACCCCTATATGCTAGGAAACTAATTCATTCATTTAATTTTCACCTTTTAGTGAATGAATCCTCTAGAACAAGTACAAATGTGCCAAAATTACATCATACACATCAAATTACATCAAGCTGGGTCAAACATCACATCAAGAGGTGAAACTAGTCATAATTGGCCGAAATTCGGAGCTGGAAGGTGAAAATTTGACCAAAAAACCCTGTGCACCGCGTGCCTGAGCCCTATGCGCCACGCTCCTTTCCATCTGTTTTTGGGGCACTTCCCGGCATCCAAATTGAGCTCAGGTTGGCTTGTTGGAAAGCCCTGGATGTCTACTTTCCAACCCAAGTGGAATTTTCCAATTTGGTGTCCATTTTCCCCTCCAAAAGTGCATTCTCCCGGAGGTACTTCCTGCTGGTGCAAAAGGTGGCAGAAAGGTGGTTTTCATGGTGTTTTTGAGCCTTTCCGTCACCCAGAACTCAATGAAATGCTTTGGAAATAGCTGAGCATGTATAATTCATCATGACAAGTCCAGAACTACAAGCCATTTGTGATTTGGACCTCTCAATCTTATGGGTCGCGCGCGGCACGCTACGCGTTGAGCTAAAAAACCTGTTTTGCAAGCCAAAAATTTCAAAATGACAAAAATTTCTCCAAATTCTTTGAAATTTGGGCTAAAGGTGCCTCATCAAGTGACATGCTCAGCCAAAGAGGCTTCGACCAAGATTTGGAGTCTATCCTCCCTTTTCGACATTTTAGTGCCCTCCCGGTGCATGCAATTCTGTTGTAGAGTCGTTGTCTTGGTCATATGATGTATTGGTGTCCGCCTCCATGGTATTGAAAGTCTATGCCAAGTGTATGTTTGATTTGTTGAAAATGAGGAATGAAGGCTTGATGTGTTTGTCTTCAAGTGCCAAATATGCCAAAGGGAAATGAGGAAGAATACAACCTTGGTAACACACTGTTTTCAAACCCTACAACACTTTTTATATTGACAAAAGGAGGGCTTCAAACTTGGATATCCACGGCAACTTTTCATGAACCCATTACATTTATCTTTCAAAAGCCAAGCACAAGTGGTGGATGTGAGCCTACCTGCAAATTTGTACGGAGAGGAGGCGATTTGATGCCTTTCCAAGCAAATTTCGGGCTTAATACCCAGTGCGCTGCGTGCCTCACCCAACGCGCCGCGTACCTCTGATGCGCCGCGCCAGTGTATTTTTACACTGCGTTTTTGTGCCTGATGCACCGCGCGCCTTACCCAATGCGTCACGCGCACCTAGCTACATAGGAATTTTGCAGGAGGCTTTTGGAGGCCTTCCCGATGTCCAAATTGGGTGCATGATAGCTCGTTGGAAAGGTCTTTGAGTATAATTTTCAACCCAACTAGAATTTGTCAATTTGGAGTTCATTTGCCTTGTCAAAAATCAAATCTCCCAAGACTGGTCAAAATGTGCCAAATGAGGCTGCCTCAAGACAGAGTGCTGTTGCAGTCAACTTTTGAATGCCTTCCGCAACTCCAAATTTAGATCATGATAGTTCATTGGAAATATATTTTTATCTAGTTATCCTTTGAATCATCAAGAAAGTTATTTGGCCAACCAAGCTAGGCGAAAACTTTATTTTCCCAAGGTCACTTCAGAGGTGCATTCAATTCTCTTGAGGCAACGTTATTTTTGACATTTCTCTAAAACCATGATACATGTGTAAAAAGTGAGGGAGGATTTTCGTCTTTGGCATGTTGTGGACAAAAACCTCTCTCATTTTTCTAAAATTCATCTTTTTTTGCTCTGAAACATCTTTTGAGTGAAACTTATCCGGATATGTGAAACAAGGGATTTTGTCGAAATGAAGCGAAATGAAGGGGATAAGGGGCTTCTAAATTCTTGGGGAAATTTTGGGAAGTAGGGAGGGATGTTAGGAAGCAG
>APFE030281757.1:7491-30063 GCA_000404065.3 Pinus taeda | reverse complement strand
TTTGGTTCCAAATATAAAGTTGCAATACATACCTTTTTTGTGTTTTGCAAATTATTGAGATCGAAAAATTGCTCCATCTGTAATATCCATGTTGCGGGATCCTTTCCATCAAACTTCCTCATACCGATTTTTGGAATATGGTGGGTCTTCATTCCAACATTAGAGTCTATGGAATCATGATTAAAATTTCTTTTGTTGTCATCATAAGTTTCCTTTACTACCCTTTCACCATTAGTGACCATTTCTTGTAGCAACTTATTCATATTTATCTTCAATTCGTCCATGTTTGTCTTCAAATCTATCTTCAAATCATCCATCTTAGCTTCTATGCCTTTATTTAAACCATCCATCTTAGCTTCTACATCTTTCTTTAAACCATCCATCTTAGATTCTGTTCCTTTTTATGCAAGTGACAATTGTTGCACTTGGTCTCGTAATTTTGATATATCTTGTTGCATTTCTTCTTCTTCTTCATGGGTCATGCTAGAGCTTTCAGGTTGCCTACTAGGTGTTTGTATTTTCTTTCCTTGGGGCATCAATTACAAATAATAATTCTTTACTATTCCCTTTGAAATCCTTCAAAATAATTTTTCAAACCAATCTTATGCAAAAAATTTAAAAAAACTACACACCTTTTTTTTCACTTTGTAGGAGCCTGATATTGAATATGATGTATCTTTGTAATTTCAGATCATCCAGTTCTGAAATTGTGACCTGTGGTATCCCTCTATGTCCTCTTTCAAATGCCACCAGTCTGATCCAAATTGGATTCTCCAAGGAAGAGTTATGTGAAATCTCCCACAGTGGCCTGATTATAGACTAGTTCAGTAGAGCGAACTTGTACGACGTGCCACGAGTCACTGTTTCGACCTTTAGCTCTAAAAATTATATAGAAGAAACTACCGTCCATCCGCTTTCTGCACCTTCTTACAAAATTTCAATCCAATGCTCAGAGAACAAGTTATGACGATTTTCCCCAAGTCACGTGTTTGGAATGTAATTCAGGAGTCTGCAAAAAGCCCAACTTCCACAGATCATATCTCTGCAAATATAGCGCACAAAGCTCTGAAATTTAGACCCGCTATTTAGCGCGATGTCTTCTCAAATGGGGTTGTTTTTAAACTTCTGAAACGTCGCAAAAAAAAAGTTATAGCGAAAATGCCACGATGACCTGTTTGGAGCAGCGAAACCCTAGAATCCAAAGCTCTGATACCAAATGTTATGTAACCAACTCAAGAAAAAGATAGAAAATATAGATCAACACCTTAGAATTCAGCCTCTTCGAGGGGGCAACATCATTTACATTACATAAATGAACAATTCTTGGATGATTCAAATGAAAAAACCTCCTTTCCATATATAGGAGTCTATGGAGTCACAATATAACCCAGTCGACCTAACAATAATAATATAAAGCCACAAAAATAACAATAGAGGGATTCTATGGGGCACAGTAATAACAATATGGGGACAATAGGGGCACAACAATATTAATAAGGGGTATAACTAGAATAGTAATGGGGTAAACACTAGTATTATAAGGACCCAACACACCAAGACATCTTTTGTGCGAGGAAAGAAAAATAGTGGTGTCTATAATCAACAATGTTGGAACTGACAAAATTGGCTAATAGAGGTTGTCCAATATCCCCAATCTTTAAAAATAAATGTCATATCACATCCCACCCTACCAAAGTTCGAAATAGTTACTTGTTTTTATGTGCCAACCAAAATTTAGAAATTAAACCATCATTCAAATATCATCATTAGCGGGTATAATTTCTTATTTCCACTATATTTGCAAAATTCGAGATCACTTATTGCATATGCCAAGGCCACCCTAAGTGGGAAAGATAATGCAGTGCAAAAATTGTTGGGTTAGGATATAGTTCAGTTATCTCCCATTGACCCAAAAATAGCTAAATGGAGGGAAGTATTTGCAAAGAAACAAAGCAGTATTTTGAAGGCTCAATTTCATTCTCGAAGGAAAGGCTAAACTGTATTGTACATCTCAATCCAAGAACTGGCTAGACAGTATGTTATTTGGTAACATTAACTAGAATGACTGTATTTGATTGGCACATGGATTGGACAGTGCAATTTTACCTGTAATGAATGAATTGAATTCCAACTAGCAAAAAAAAATTGTAGGTCCTCTCAAAACTGAGATTTTGATGCCAATAAATCCAACCATAGCTACCTTGAAGTGATTTCCTCGAATACTTATGTTTTAATTTCAAATTCTTCTATCTTTCTTTCATTTAATGCAAAAAAAAATTCACCATGATGTGTTGTTGCATCTGCAACTATTGTTATTCCTCCACCATGAGCTACTTTTTCTTTATCTTGTGATGCTTTTTCTTCAGATTATGTGGTTCCTTTAAATACAAGAACAACTGGGGTTGTTGTAGGATCTAACTCCCAACTAACTTCAGGAATGTTTTCTATCTCTTCTTTTGTAATCCTCCTTGCAAGAATCTGATGTGAAAACCTAAGAAGCTCTACCTTCGGCACGACTCATCCAAAAACAGGCTGAGGAACAACTTGCTGCCACTGAAAAATGTTCTTATATCCATCAACCTTTACTAATGGAGACACCCTCACTCCAAACTTCTCGGTGAAATCTGTTAGAACCTCTACCATATCATAATTGTGTCTAACTTCTGCTGCAGCATGCTCATTCCAAGCAGAATTCCATTCCCTATAGAGAGACCAAACATCATATTTCCTCGATAAAATTTTGATAATTCCTTTCGTTGATTTCAAACATATCATCACATGAGAGAAAATATTAAGCATGTCATTACTACTCAATTTTCCCACCTTAAAATCCTCAGAAGCCTAATACTTGTTCAACTTTGACTTGGCCTGGACTAACTGCATCATGACCTGCGTGAATGTCTTATGTATATACCAAATCTCACTTTATACTCATGTAAGCAAGAGGAATCACATTGGATCCTTAAAGACTAATGATTCCCTGTTTAATATACTTGAATCTCTTTCTCAGTCTAAATAAGAGTAATATGATGCAATCCAATCCAGCCATAAATGAATAGTAAACCTTAACTTTCCAATCTTTTCAAAGGGGATATTGTCATTAGATAATGTCAAGATCAACTGGCTTGCCACTATAAATTTCAAGTAACTTTGTGGCATGAGGATTGCATTCCACATACTTTTCAAGGTATTGTTGCTCACTTAAAAGAAAAAAATAAGTGAGATTGAGAAGATTCTTCGAGGTTTGCATTGCACTAATAAATTTCAAAACTATGTGATGAGGCTTGATTCTACACTCCAAACTACACAAAATGATCTTAGAATGTGTTAAAATAAACTTTGCAGGAATCCCTACAGTATGTATGAAATAGTCCATGATTTTCTGCACTTTATCCATGGAAAGAGCTAGTATGATTGGGTTCCTCCTACCAAGCTCCTTGACATCATCTTTTGGGAGGCCAAAACATGCCAAATGCTTCAATTTCTTTTCCAAAAGTTCAAGCCCATTACTAAGCATTAAAATCTGAGATGTCCATTCG
Organism: Pinus taeda; assembly: GCA_000404065.3. Taxonomy (NCBI): domain Eukaryota; kingdom Viridiplantae; phylum Streptophyta; class Pinopsida; order Pinales; family Pinaceae; genus Pinus; species Pinus taeda. The sequence goes on along the minus strand of APFE030281757.1, from coordinate 26,524 downwards.
AAAACCCTTGATACATCAATGTCTAATCTGAAAAGGTTTTGAGCATACTGGATATTGGGGTACAAATTTTTCTCTATATTGTTGCCAAGCAATCTAGGTTGTTGGCATATGGCATTTCCGAACTCTTATGTAGTAAGGTCCAACGTTTTCATCAACTCAATCCTGGTTTTCAAAATCCTATCAGTGTTGAGAGTAAGAATACTTGGGGTTCTGGCAATGATTTTCCTTACCTGGTATTCTATGAATCCTGAAATTATCAGGAAGTGAACCACTTGTTGGGGTGTACGAGTGGCTCTCTTTCTGACCAAGGTTGGCCTTATTTTAAACATAGTTGAGATCTCATACTGGAACAAACCAATTTCATTGAGTAAGAAATATGATATGGGGCATGCAGTCTCCACTTGTGGGGAGCTTGTGAGCCTACCATTACTAGCAACAGTATATGTAGAAAGCAAGGATAGTCTTAACTAAACAATTCGTTGAAATGATGTTGCAATTCCATCAATGTTGTAGGTGTTCATATGAATAAAATCAAAGAAAGCAACCACACACATTTTCCAATAAGAAGCTCAGAGATTTGGGCCTATCAAACCCCAATGAAGAAGTGTTTAGCCGATACAGTGGCTAGCTTACAACGGAAGGGATTTATTCAATAGATCCTACAAGCTTTAACCCTTTGGAAAATGTGCTATACACATTTGGCATTGATGGTAACGTGGCTGACCATTTTGCAGTAAGGGAACATATGTTTCAATTTATCTTATTACTACTCCTACTCCAATGGAGCCTATGCTTTTCCATGAAGAGAATAGGGCATGGGAGAAGGGTTGTTTGAGTGATTCCTCTGGTAGTGATTCAAATTTTCTATGTATGATTTTTAGGAGGGTTAAAAGTTTTTCTGATGTGGTATCACTCCGTAAAAACCCTTCAGGCCACGGAAAGGGAAACAAAGGTAACCACAAACCACTTTGGGATAGAAACTAGTCTTTTGTAACCAAAGGGGGTTCCCTCACTCTTAAATAAAAAGACTTGAAGCACAAATTTAAAATAGAGACTAGTACTAACTAAGGAATTTTTAAAATCTTTGGTCGAAGTGTGAATGGCCTAATAGGTGGTAATACATGATCAATTTAGCCTTTAGCTCATTTACTTATGCATGTAAATCAATAACTATTTCAAGGGCTTGTAAGCATGACTCTAGGATACAAAGGTTGGTTGTAGTATAGATAAAGTAAACTAAAACAAACAAATTCTTGCTCGGAGAAAGAAGAACTAAATGTAGAAGATAATATGTACGAGCATATATCATTTCTTTTGAGTTTGAAATGGGAAGACAACTGAAAATGAGAAGATACACTGAATTCTGAATCAACTCACATCAAATACTCATAACACAAAGAAGAAATAAAACAACTGACAGTAAACAAAACAAATCCCATGCACCATACCATAAGAATCATTAGAAAATAAGATCGATGACCCTAAATACATAAGCAACATGTGTCATTGATTGATCACACAAGAAGAAATCTTTGAAAATTAGCACTAACACCTCACTCAACCAGCAACAACCCTTTCTATATTCATTCATCAGAATATATAATCGATACATATGATCAAAACATGTTTAGGTTCACTATCTATTTGATCCAACAGAGGATTGGTCCAAAACTAAAATAAACATAGTAAATTATTGTTTTATAAATGCTTTACTCCAAACATAAAGCATAAAGAATCTTTTTGTCCCTTTGGAAGAAAAGAAAAATACTATTTTAATACATATTATCTAAAAAAATTCTTCAGACTGACTGTGACCATTTGAAAAAATTCTTACTCTTATCAAGGGCTTTGGATGCCTCTTTGACTTCATGGGAACAATTTTCAAGAATATGTTGAATGGAATTTTTATACTCCAGTTTTTCTTTCCTGAATTGAGTGACCTGGTCTTTACTTTCCTCTAACTCCTCCAAGAACCTCTGATACTCTTTCCATTTACTGAATGGGGGTCTTCCAAGAGATTTAGCTATTTGCTTCATTTGTTGCACATATTTAAACTTTGATTTGAATGCCCAGATTACTGGCTCACTAGGCCCCACTAAAAAATTCTTGGATTGTTTAACAAGAGAAACATGTTTTGTCTTCCCTTTCACAACTACTTTAGGTGGCTCTGGCTTGTCCTCCGCCGGTTTAAAAACCAGATGTTATTCTCATCTGGTTTTTAAACAATGCCTCTCTCATCTTTATTATCTTAGGGTCCTCTTATTTGTACTACACAACACCTGTTTCAAGTGGTGTTATGTCTTCCTCATAGTCTAGTTGCACCATTTATGGGCCCTTGACTTCATCTACTTTATCATCAACATGCGCATATGTTGTCTTTAGAAATTTTCACAATTACTTGAGTGATCCAGATTTAAATAGGAACACAACAAATTATAGAGATAACCATAAACACAGAGATGCAGCAGAAATAATACTTCATTTCATTAATGTAAAATACTTAAATATGCTTACAAACAGAAACAAAAATAAACCAACTAGAGCGATGATAGCTTATCTCTGAGAAGAGATGTGGTGGCTACATGCCTCTGAACTACCTTACAATGAGGCTCAATGGCCTTTTTATTATCGAACAATGAGAGCAAACCCTAAACAACCAAAACCCTAACCCGAGGAGATGTAACACCAAGATTTTATGGACCCCGTTGGGGTGAGTTGGACAGCCAACTTCCCGGGGTCGTGACTTGGTCATATTATCTCCGTTTGATGCACTTGATAACCCATTAGAAATATCTCTCCGAGGACTACGATGGGAAAGATAATTTTGAACAAAAAATCCTTGGCAGTAGATTTCCAAAAAAATGTTGTTTAGGGCCTCAAAAAGGCTCCAGAAGTTTAGGACCCAAAAAAACTGCTAAAAATAGTAAACTGTGTTACAATTAAGGAAACTGAAAAACTGAAAGAAGCAATGGAAGCAGTGGTCCCAATTTTGTTGAGTTCCTCCATGAGATGAATAAAATTCTACTCAACTTGGTCCCTGGTGAGCCACTTGGTCCCTAGTGAAGGAGTTGGCATGCTTTGACAACTCGATACAGTTGGATATTCTGTTGGTGAGTGTCCTTGATATTTGTGTCCATGATCTGATCAGTTGTAGCTTATTCCATGTAATCTGGATTTAACTCTATGGGTGTGAGTTGTTCTGCAATGTTGGATGTGTCCAGTAATGGTGGAAAGTATGGCCGAAGGCAGTCCACGTTGAAAACTGGGTGCAGGCCAAGGAATGGGGGTATGCTCAACTCAAATGCATTGTCTCCCACACCCTTGGTAATGGTGTAAGGACCATATCAAAGTGGTCTAAGTTTCCGATAGGCTCTGGTAAGGCGTTCCTTTTGCAAATGCAACCAGACTTTGTTGCCCACCTAAAACTTGTGTGGCACCTAATGTTGATCATGTTGCTGCTTTTACTTGGAATTTGATTTCTCCATAATGTCATGGAACTGCTGGCAAATATGTTGGATGTGCTCAATGAAGTTGTTTGCCTTATCTTTTTTGGACTGGACATGAGTCGAATCTGCATGAGTAGCTGCAAATGGCATGGACACATCAATGGGACATAGTGGTTGGAATCTAAAGCCCACCGAAATGGGTTGTGGCCAGTCCAGCTGTGGAGAGTCTGGTTGTAGTTATGCTGAACATAGGGAAGGCTCTCGTCCCATGTGTGTGGATGCTTTGAGTTGTACATGCGTAGAATGTGTATGATCATCCTATTGACAACCTTTGTCTGGCCATCAGTTTGAGGATGGAAGGTTGTGGATTTAGTGAGTTTGGTGTCCAACATCGACCAGAGACTGAACCAAAATGTACTGAGGAACCTGTTGTCTCGATCTGAGATGATAGACTGTGGGATCCCAAATTGTACCCATACTCGTCCAAAGAAGAGTTTAGCAATGGCTTTGGCTGTGATATTCTTCTTGCAAGCTTCCATAATTACCATCCTTGAGAACTTGTCGATGACCAAAAAAACACAGTCATTTCCATGCTTAGCGGAAGAAAGGCCTGACATGTAATCCATGGAGACGGATTCCCAAGGTCGACTACGGGTAGGTAGCAGGATATAGAGGCCTTATTTATTGATGGTTGGTTTGGCAATGGCAGAGGCAGTGCATGATATGATGTACTTCCTCACATCCTATCGAAGATTTGGCCAATAGAAATACTTCTGCGGTATTGCCACAGTTTTCTCAACCTCGAAATGCCCAACAACCTAACTATAGTGTGCTTCCCAAATCATCTTGGCACGCTCGCTTGAAGGAACACAAAGGTGAGCTAGGTGGCATAACAGGGCATCTTGGAGGTGAAAATCTAGAACATGTTGACCCTCCAAGAGTGTCTGGTATATGTGGTCGAATTCTGGGCTGCTTTGGAAGAGAAGTGGCCAATCAGAAGTATCGTGCCCACAAGAGTTGAGCACGGTGGTTAATGCCATGACCAGTGGTCGACTAAGGCAATCTGCAACATTATTGGTGTTGCCCTTCTTATACTTGATATTCAAATGGAACTTTTGTAGGTATGTCGACCACTTTTGATGGCGATCATTCTGCAATTTGCCTTGGGTCTGTATGAATTGCAAGGGTCAGTGGTCTGTGTGGATGATCGTTTCCTTCCCCAAAATGCAATGCTTCCATTGTTGGTAGGCCTGCATAATGGAATAAATCTCTTTGTAATAATTGGGATACTTTCAGTCTGTGTCTGAAAGTGTCTCACTATGATATGCCACTGGATGCTCGTGTTGAGTAAGGACTGCCCCAATAGCATAGTCAGAGGCACCTGTCTCGACCTCAAATGGTTGTTGCATGTCTGATAATGCAAGCACTGGTGTTGAGTAGAGGTGATCTTTCAACTCTATGAATTCCTTCTGTTGAGATTCAGACCAAAAGAATTTTGCTTTCGCTCCTCCCTTAGTGACTTGACTCAAGGGCCAAGTGATATGAGAAAATCCCAACATGAACCTGCGATAGAAGTTGGCAATATCTAGAAAGCTACGGAGCTCTGTCAGAGTGGTTGGAGATGGCCAATCCTAAACAACTTGGATCTTGGCTAGATCCACATCCACCCCCTGTTCATCAATAATGTATCCCAAATACTAAACCTGGGTCATGCCAAAAGTGCATGTCTCCAAATTGGCACATAACTTGTGTTGCCGTAGTGTTTGGAGAACCTATTGGATGTGGTGGAGGTGCTATTCAAAACTCTGGCTGAAGATTAGGATGTCATCCAAGTATACCACTACAAATGAGTTGGTGAACAGCCACAAGATGTCATCCATTAGCCTCATGAAGGTTGCAGGAGCATTCGTCAATCCGAAAGGCATAACTTACCCTTCGAAAAGGCCCTCCTTAGCTTTAAGGGAGTCTTCCACACATTGGATGGTTCAATTGGTACCTGGTGATATCCTGACTTCAAATCAATCTTGCTGAAATATTTTGCCCCCTTTAGTTGGCCCAGGAGGTCATCAATCCATGGGATCGGGTACCTATTATGGACAATGATCTTGTTCAGCGCCCGATAGTTAATACAGAGTCTCCAAGTCCGATCCTTCTTCTGTACCAACACGATCGGGCTCCCACATGGCGATCAACTTAGATGGATGTGACCTTTCTGCAGCAACTCTTGAATTTGCCTCCTGATTTCATTGTTCTCCAGAACGGAGCACCGATAGATTGGTCCATTGGGCAGCGGCGCACCTGGTGTGAGATCGATGGAGTGCATGACTTGACAGTGTAGAGGAACCCCTACAGGGGAGGTGAAGATGTCCTCATACTCCTCCACAACCTTGTCCATCTGTAGTTGTCGTTTGGAGGGGCCCTGTCTAGAGGTCGTGGCCACCATCTTCTTCTTTCCTTGAGGGAGTATCATCAGGAAAACAAATTTCCCAGTTTTGGAAATGAGATTACTGCATTGTTTTTTAGTAACCAAAGAGATAGCGGTACGTAGTGCTACCTCCAGTATCCTGTACAACTTATTTACCAAAGTAACAATAACAGCACGGGGCCTTGATTCATACAAAGCATGTCACTTCCACAAGTATGGTTGTCCTAATAATACATCACAAACTTCAAGGGGAACAATGTCACACAATACCTCATCCGTGAAGGGCTTGATGTTGTATGGAAGGTGACATTGGTGGCTCACGCGAAGATCCCGTCCTTGGTGAAGCCACTTGATGGTGTACGGTTGTGGATGTGCTGTGGTCAGTAAGCCCAACCGTTTCACGACCTCTACCGAAATTAGGTTCTTTTGGCTCCCGCTATTGACAATGAACTGTATTAGGGAGCCCTTTACCCACATCTGGGAATGGAAGATACGCTCCTCCTCCTCTGGATCTTCTGGTTCCTCCTTCTAGGTCTTCGTGGTGGCAACATTAGTGTTAGGCTCCACATCGATAATCTGCTTCCCTTTGTCATTCCCTTTGTTAGGTTCTGACTCAGAGTCGGAACATGCATATGATTCTGAAACCTTTAGTTCGGCTAGCAGTGACTTTTTGGCCTGACACTCACTTGTGTTGTGAGTGGAGCTCTTATGGAACTCACACCACTTTGCCATGTCCTTTTTCGGCTTCACGACATTGTTCTTTGCTTGCAGCTTTGGTGGGTTGTCTTGGGACGCCTCGCCTTGTCTTTTTCCTTTGTTCTGTGGTTTGGGGGCACCTTTCCCTTGCTTCAGATTCGTAGATCCAAAGTCTCGCTTCTTCTGTTTAAACTTTTGGTCGACCTTGACGGCATATCGATATGCCGTGTCAAGCAAGGAGATGTTCATGAATTATATTTCTTCTTGGATGTACTTGTGTAGGCAGCTGTGGTATTTGAGAACCAAATGCTACTCTGAATCCTTAATACCCAACTTTGTGCAAAGGGTATGGAAAATATTGGTAAACTCCAACATGTCTTTGTCCCTTCCCTACCTCAGCATGGTCGACTTTATGTATTGATCCTCATAGCTTCCCACAGGGTAGTACTGCTCCTTGATGGCATCTTGGAATGAATTCCAAGTGGGTGCAGCTGAAAATAGTGAGCATGTGCTTTCATCCTTCTGCTCGCAGTAGGTTTCCCACTAGTCCTTGACGTGGGGGGCTGCTTTGAGAAAATCAAAAATATCATTTCCTGACTAGAAAAGTCATGAACAGAAAAATAACCCTCTAGCAGATTTAACCATTTATCGATGGCATCTGCAACTATCTGACCCTTGAATATGTGGATTTCAAAAGTAACTTGTCCCTTAAACGGTGTGGCATTTCCAAAGTAGCTACTGGCAGCCGATGTGTCGCCCTGGGTAGCTGCTAAAGGATCTTGGCAAAGTTGTCCATCATTGCATTCCTTTGTCGCTTGAGGGCCTCTTTGAGCAAGATTTTGATAGGATCTCCTGCTCCCTCATATTTCTTTTCATCTGCCACGGGAGGCCATTGGGATTTGTGACACTGGTCTTGCAAAGGTTTGACCAATTCAAGCCCTAACTCCTTATATCCCGACCTCATTGGGGACATGCAAAGAAACATAGAGAAAAAAAAGCAAACCGCTCTGATACCATTGATTCGGATTTAAATAGGAACGCAACAGATTATAGATACCATAAACACAGAGATGCAATGGAAATAATACTTCATTTCATTAATGTAAAATACTGAAGTATGCTTACAAATAGAAATGGAAATAAACCAGCTAGGGCAATAGTAGCTTATCTCTAAGAAGAGATGTGGTGCTACATGCCTCTAAAATGCCTTACAATGAGGCTCAAGGGCCTTTTTATTATTGAACAATAAGAGAAAACCCTAAACAACCAAAACCTTAACCCGAGGAGATGTAACACCAATAGTTTATGGGCCCCGTTGGGGTGAGTTGGACAGTCAACTTCCCGGGGTCGTGACTTGGTCATATTATCTCTGTTTGACGCACATGATAACCCATTGGAAAGATCTCTCCGAGGACTATGACAAAAAATACAATTTTAGACAAAGAATTTCTAGCGATATATTTCCAAAAAAACGTCATTTAGGGCCTCAAATCGGCTCCGAAAGTTTAGACCCGCAAAACTGCTAAAAATAGTAAATTGTGCTACAATTAAGGAAACTGAAAAATTGAAAAAAGCAATGGTGGGGGTCCAAGTGGAATTGGAGGGTGGCCACCATTATCCACCTTGATCATTGAGGAGCTACCTCTTCCTAGGTCTTTTTAACTCTAGACCTCGTTCTAGGTCTCATCACAAACTCATCTTGAACTATGTCTTCAATTTTGACCTTAAGTTTGGCTTGTTGAGTTGATTTCACCTATTCTTTTATTTCTTTGTATGCCTTGTCATCCTTCACACTTTGCAATTTAGATTTCTTTCTCAACTTGCCTGCAAGTTTCTTGCTTGGCTTGTCACCTTCCTTCTTTATGGGTTTCATTTTCATGATTGAATGGGTGCTCTCCTTTTTTGGATTTTCTTACTTGGGATCTTCTTTATCTGTCTTCATTGATGGTGACCTAGTTTGTGGAAAGATGTCAATGCTTGCAAGAAAATCATACCAAAGCATTTTATTTCTTTCAACAACATGCTTAACTATGATTTTGATTAAAGAAAAATGGAACAGACTTGAAGTATGGTTATATTTTTTAATTTGTACATTGGTGGCCATTCTTTCTAAACTCTTGAGTAGGAAATAAGGGAGGTTCATTCACTTTCTTTCAATGAAATGCCATCGCAACCTGAGATGGTACTGGTATATTCTACTGAACCTACCCTTGCAGGTGAAGTATCTTTGCGTAACCTTTAGAAGGACAACATATAATTCTTGAAGATAAATGTTGGGGAAGGTGGAAGAAAACTTGTCAAGATACTCCAGTTTCACAAACTATTTGTAAGCCAAAATTTCTAATTCATCCACCTTGAACCATTTCTCCCCTACTGTTGGGAGACTGGATAAATCAGAAAAAAACTTCTCAGTTAATATAATCTCCAGGTCTCCTAGTTTCACTCTGTTGTCTTGAAAATTAAGAGAAAATAAACCAGCAAGTTTAGCATTGTGACCTACTTTCTAAATCTTATGACAGAAAGGAATGCACCCATGTTCTCAAAAGCCACTCTATTAGCAGGGGATGAATTGAGCAGGCTCAAACTGCTGGATTCAATGCGTACAAGGTCTCCTCCCTTTTATCTAGTAGCAGGGACCATCTTATCTCAACACCTAGCATATTGAATTTGAATTTAGTCTATGACTACATGTACAAACCTAAAGGAATGAATATGGCCATGGGTGGCAACACAAGTCTACTTAAACAATTGTGACATCAAGATGGTGACATCATAGTTTATGTGGTCGAATACAAGCAAGAGACTTTGAAATTTTAAAATACACCTAACATTAATCGCTTCAGGAAACATTTATCATCCAAATTTCATGTATATAGAAATGTGGCAGTGCATTCAGAGGCAAACCTGTGTTTGTCAAACAAAACAGGGTGTGTAGCACAAGTTTTTAAACAGGGACATACACAATTTTGACACAGTAACTAGGATAAATAGAAATGAGAATTTCAGGAAAGGTGATTGACTTCCTACCTCTCCAATCTCTACATTCAAACTGTGTGTTGAAGGCTAGACTAAAATGCAACCCCTCTCTATGTAGAAAAAAGCAGTGTACTTCCCTACGACTTGTGAGCTTCCCTGCATTTTCTAAACGTCTTTACGCTCCTTGCTTCAGAATAGGACCATTCATCTCATTCTCTGCATGAGGGAAGAGTTCATCACCTGCGATCAATCATAAAGGAAATTGGCAGCCTTTACAATGATTTCAAATATTCTGCTGATGTAACAAGCTTGACATGTAACCCACGTTCCTCATGAAATTCGCATGCTTGGGATAGCGTTGTTTAAGTGTTGTAGGGTGGCAGAGGATTTAGATATGGTTATTTCGGTAACCAAAGATTTTCGGGGGTGAAAAGGATGATGGGTCAATCATGTTGCGTAATGATGCTTAGGGAACATGGTTTTTAGGCCTAGGAATATGTAGTTAGGTCAAAATAAGGATGAGGGTTTAGGCCTAAAATTATTGATAGAAACAATGTAAAGATTAGGTAATGAGGGGAAGTAATGTAACGAGGGAAAAATGAGATAGGTAGAGGGATTCATATAATGTCTAGCAAGGGCATAGATCAAAACATTAATAATTAGGATCTTTTCTCGATCCTTTCTTCAACAATAAACACTTTGACCATATTACCAACCTATCATTACCTAATACCCAGACTCAACAAGTTGTTATAAAACTTTCCCATACAATAGACACCCCTTCCCAATGACTAACCTTAATGACCAAAGTGATGACCTCACTAATTATGACTCCTTTGAGTAGTGACAAGTCAAATCATGACAGTGAGAAAATTTATGATTTTGACCTCCTTTAAAACAACACAAATTAACTAGAAGTACCTTTTTGACTAACAAACTAACTTACTCTAACATGATGGCCTCCCTCCACACCCTTCATAGCAATATAACTAGTGTATGGAATTGTTGAATTTTTTCTTCACAGGGTAATGTCACAACCATACCCTTTTTTTTTCACTTTGAATCATGTACATCATATTGTCACAATGAATGTCATGATGTGGATGCAGGGGATGAAGACAATGGGTGCAATTTTTTTGACTCCAATAGAGGATATGATACCTAAAGGTAAAGCAAACATGTATATTGTTTCGAAGGGCCTTGATGATTTTTGCTATGCTATAAACTCCAGAAAGTACTCTTTGCTACCATTCAGTCCAAATTTCACCAAAATTCCCATCAAGGCTAGTACATGTCTAAAACTCTTACATACAAACTTGGAAAAGAAGGTTATCAATTTGTAACAATTTTCTTAGTTATTGTGTTCATTGCTTATGTTCATGTTTTCATTTTGATTTCATTTTTCTCTCTCTTTATTTTCCTGATGATGCTCATGCTTTAAAACTACTTTAGATTCTGGATCTATCTCTTCATACGAATTTTCTAAAAACACATGACTTATTTCTGACCCAATTTTTGCCACCAAATAATTAAAACTTCAACAGATGGCACTAGACACTTAGTCTTCTTCGTTGAAACATCAAAACACTATGCAAAGACTTACCATATAACATACCATCGAAAGAATGGAAGCTTGGTGGACAGCTTAACAATCCATCCGTCTCAACAATGAACCAAGACCTCGTTGGAATTCTTAATGTTTTTTTATTTAATTACTCTTAAATAAGCCCAAGAATATTTTTAAGAACATCAACGACCAGCTATTGGGATTAATACTTACCCCTTTGAGTTAAACATGGTTTCACAAAACATGCCTAGATTTACCTTGTCCTATTTCTTTTCATATGTTTGTATTTTTTTTCCAGCCATCCAAATCCTAGGTCAGGAACAACCCAAATGTTAAATGAAAGAATGATTTACCTCACCCTCTGCCCCTCCCCATTAGGTTTGAACCTCAGACCTTATAGAGACTAAACCCCACACAAACCAACTCACCATTGAATAACCATGTTTTACTATATCATCCTTAAGAAAGTAAAGGGAAGCTGCCACATTGTGAGATTTAACTTCTCTCTCAAATTTTATTTCTTTAGAATAGAGCGATTAATTTAAGAGAAAATCCTATACAGGATATATTTCTCAGAAATAGTACCAAACATATATCTGATTTAATTTAGATACTTGGTACACTACTAAAACTAAAACAAATCTTTCCTTATGCTATAATCAATGATGTCTCGAATCATAAAACAAAACTTATAAATTCAGCTAAACATGACCAAAATCCATGCTATAATCATACAACTGAATGAAAAAATAATTTTATATACATATCCAATATCCTTTGAGTAATAGGGTTTAATTAATATTGAGAACATGTTGAACATTATAACCTGACAATTTTTGTTGACAACCTAGAGAGATGTCAAAATTCCATCCAAAGCAAGAAAACACTAAAATTACACAATACTTAAATATCTAAATAAGCAGTAGTTCATAATTTCATATAGCAAATAAATGTTGTCTTTTGCAAAATATATTTTACCTAGGATCACAACAACTTCTTAACAAAAAAGTGGAGTGCTGCAATGAGTTTTGCAATGTTTTAAATTCAACAAAATTTGGTATTTGCAAGCTACATGACTAGATGAATTTTACCCTTTTGTCCATCTCTACTATTTCGTTCATGACCCCCTTGAACTAGTCGAAGGAGCCTTGCTCCCTTGTGACCTAGTAGAAATAAGCATTCATTGAACCCCGATCCTTCCTTTTCCTTTGAGAATAAGAATCTGTGATTTTCATGTGATTTAACATGTTTTTGAGAATGCTTATGAAGGGAGTAGTGCCAGTTCCATCCCTATCAATAGCAACACGTCATATTTCTTGTAATTTTGTGTCGGAGCTCCATATGGCCCGTCCATCCAAAGCTTGAGAAACTTGCACATGCTTCGTCTTTTTGTTAAATACTTAGAATCTTGGATCTCTGAGTTTTTTATTTCTTTCATTAACGTTCAACATACTTGGATTTTCTTTTGTTGTCTCCGTAGATTCCAGGCTTTTCTCTCAGAAGTCTTCTTCTTCCAGCTATAGGGGGCTCCATTGTCTATAAATATTTGTGATTAGAACTTACAACCGACAAAAAAACTTCATCTTAAAGCTAAAAGTACTAAATTAGTAATCATCTGCAAGAAAACTCTTTTCATCTCACAAGATTCAGAAGGAAAAATAAAACCCCATTTTCAAAATCTAATTGAAGTTATATATATAAGAAAACTAATTGTAATTTAACATCTCACAAGATTCAGAAGGGAAAAATAAAACCCTATTTTAAAAATCTAATTGAAGTTATATCTTTAAGAAAACTAATTGTAATTTAACAGATCATAAAATTAACCAACTTGCATATGAGAAGGGAGGACATCCCTCGACGACATTAATTTTTTGTGCTTCTTGGGATTTTCATTGATAAGAGGGAGAGGAAGACAATATTCTGCAACACAAGCCATGGTCGTCTTGTGGTACAAGATCTGACACCTTCTCTCAATAGAATTGCGAGGGTTTGCTGGTCTAAGAAGAAGATTAAGTTTCCATTGTTCTTAATCCAAGAAGATTCTAGAGTTTGTAAGGTTTATTGATCCTATAAGAAGGTACAGTTGCAAGTATTCAAGATCTGACACCTCTCTCAATCGAATTACAGGGAAAGAGTTGGGTTTCTAAAGATGGTCATCGAGCATCCTCTTGCTATTAATATGGTTTCAAGGAGGGAAGATTGGTATTGGTATTGTTTTAGTTATAACGAGATTTTTGATTAACGGTGGCAAACATTTTATTCATATAACATTATATCAGAGGGGAGTTGATTTCAGAGGGGAGCGCTGTCTTACGACGTAAATATGAATGACTATGATTATTTATGTTAAAACTAAAATTGTTAATATTTTATAATTATAAATTATATAATTATAATTATTATTATTATTATTTTGTAATCTAGTAGATCCTTTCATTAATCTCGAAAAAATTACATATAGCTCGGATTTCCAGAATAGGACCAAAATCATCAAGATTCTTCGTATCAATTTTAGCACTAGACAGTTACCTACCAATTGCAAACAATCAAAAACTAACTATGAAAATCAATAATACATTGAAAAATCCTTGAAGATTCAAGAATTCAAGGGAAGAAATGTCGTATCATCAAGATTCTTCGTATTAATTTTAGCACGAGAAAGTTACCTACCAATAACAAACAATCAAAAACTAACTATGAAAATCAATAATACATAGAAAAATCCTTGAAGATTCAATAATTCAAGGGAAGACATGTCTCTGGCTCAACCTCTGCTCGGGTTAACTTGCTTTTTGGATTTCTTTTATTTCCTAGAGAACACCTTGAAATCCTTAGTGTGAACCCCAAGAAAGGACTTTGAAGAACTCAAGCCTAGTTGGCCTTCTTCCTTACATCAAAGATAGACCTTATAAAGAATCCTATAGTGATGAACTGGCATGTCTTTCATATCTTTTCCATGCAATTCTTTTGTAAGGGAAGTCAAACATGGATCATCCAAATCCATATATCTTCTAGTAAGGCTTGTGCTTCAAGTTCTTCCAATAGGAAGTGAACCATTTATTGTAGTAATAGATTCCTCTAGTTGCAAGGTTTTTCCTTTTTCTAGTTGCAGGCTTGATTAAATATTATATTTCTCTAGATTCCTTCATAGAGGAGAGAGACTCAAACCTATTTTTCTATCTAGGGATCTGGTCAATATTTGCAGCACCCTGTGCACTCAGTTTTTTTCTTCTTTAGGGGACTTTTCCCAAATCATCTTGATCTTTTTGAGGAGTGTTCTTTGGGTGATTCCTTTTCTTTCATTGAACAATCCCTAATAATATGTTTGTATTCATAACAACATGTACATCTAAAGGGGACACATTCATAATCTATATGTTACTTCGAAAGACTACCTTCATAAGAAATATCTATCGAAAGTGGAAGGGGATGATATATATTCATATAAACACAAATCCAAGAATATGATGTATATCTTCCTCTCTTAGTAGCCTATGAGACCTTAATAAAGTTTCCAATCGAATTGCCTATGCCTTAACGGTTTCCTCCTCCCAAATTTCCTTTGGAAGAGAAAATAGTTAACCCACATTGGGGTAGCAAGAAAGTCTTCATTCTTGGATTACACTGCTCCTTCCAACATTGCATGAAGAGCACTTGCAATGTTGAAAAAATATAGTCCTCCTTCAAAAACCCTCGATCTATCTTCCAATCTAGAGAAAATGATTGTGAAGAACCCTTTATCCCTAGCTCTAGTATTATTTGACCTTGGAGGTTTCATTTATTTTGAACCTATCCAAGCAAATATTTTTCAAATGGTCATAATATAATGAACTTGCATATCAAAGTAGGATCTTGCATATATTGGATATATTCTTCAATCTTGTTAGATTTAATGTCATATTTTAGATTTTGCATAGTTTTTGACATGCAACGCCCTTAATTTCTAACTCACCAAAATACACCTAATAGAGAAGTTTCTCTCAACTCACTAAAATACACCTAACTGAAATTCTAACTCACCAAAATACACCTAATAGAGAAGTTTCTCTCAACTCACCAAAATACACCTAACTGAAAAGTTTCTCAGAAATGTTACATTAAAATATCCTAAATATTTACAAAATCTTGAAACAATTTAGTTACATTAAAAAATCCTAAATATTTACAAAATCTTGAAACAATTTAATTATAAAAAGAAGCAAAGCTTCCTCTAATAAAACTCATCATAAATAACTATATAAAAACTCACAATATTTATTATTATCAATTTAAATATAAAATATTATGTTTATAGTGTTAAAGATTATTTTCTTATATTTTAAATTTAGAAAAATTTATAAATTGATTACACTACTTTTTAAACAAATATTAAAAATTATTTTTTCTATTTAAAAATATTTTAAACGACTTTTCTATTTAAAATTCTTGCATTAACGAAAAATTGATATATCTATATTAATTTCAATTTCAAATTCATTTAAACAACCATTTTACATTTAACTCTGATAACAATTTTTTTAAACAACCTTCAATGAACGATAAGCCGTCAATACCATTCTATTTAAAAAACTTTCATTAATGAAAATGCATATCATAAATTTCGATATGCAATGGTCTATAGTGAGACTTTTTGAAAGTTATTTTGGTGGGTTTTTTTGGGTCAAAATCTGGTAGCAGTTTATTGGAATGGCAAGTTTGATCACTAGTTTCTGAACAATCAAAGCCGTGGCAGGGATTTTTCAGGGTGCTGAATCCAAATATGCAATTAAAAAACCATTTTAACTGCAACAAGTCAAGATTTAACCTCAATTTCTTCTGCGAGATTCCGTCACCAAAATCTCAAAAAAAATCGCATTATAAACAACTCCATAGGTTAATTTCAATTTCACATTAATTTAAACAACTATTTTCCATTTTCTAACTCTGATAGCAATTATTTTAAAATCACATCTTCCAAGAATGATCGGACGGCAAAGTTAGGGTTACATCTAGACAGTTTCTCGTCATTCGAACTATATTATTTTTCTTCTCGAACTTACATAATAGGTGGAAAGAAAGTATTGCAAGTACCGCGCAGCTATTGAAGTGCTAAACTTATCCGTCCGAACATATTTTAGTTTTGAATTTATGATTTTTTGAGAAGAAATATATATTATTAACCATTAACCCCATCCAAATTATATTAAAACCGAAAAACAAACCAGATATAATATTACAATAAAGTATTACATTTACCGGAGGGAAGCCAAAAATAAATTAAAGATGAAAAACAAAGCAAAGGAGGTATACACTTCTGTCGAAGATTCTAAAGATAAGATACGAGGAAGCAAACAATACCGAGTGAAGACAGCGGAGGAAGCAAACAATACCGAATGAGTGAGAAGCAGCGGGTAAGCAGTACAGAATCAAGAGTCCCAGATTGGGCCAAAGGCTGGGATGCCCTCACTTTCACATCCATCCACCACATCCCTGCTTCCTCTTGGATTGCTGGTCACCATCACCACTTCAGCACCCCACCTTCTCACTGCTTCAATTGTCATATCCGGAAGGTTTGGTCGACCTGACACCGCGGTGTCGTGGATAATCACCTTCTCCGAAGGGTAACTCTTCAACATTCCCGTAATTTCATCGCCGAAATTCTGCTCAATTCCCTTGGCAACCCAGATGACATATACATCGGCGGGGCTCGGCTGCACAAGGAAGGAGAGGAAGACGCAGATGCCTGACCCCGTTGCCACCACCACCACTCTTTTATACATGTTTATCAGGTATGGCAATCCTGCAAAGTGAAGGCCACGAACCCACAAGTGTGTGGGAGGCTCCGATACGAGTCGTCGGGTGAAGTCCCCAACGGCGCCGGCCAACATCATGTGCTCCTCCTTCCCGTCGGAGATAATCCCAAACGCGTGCCATTCCGACAGAGGCGATCGGCTGATTCTGCCCATGATGCCTGATTTTATTCCACCTGGGAAATTAATTAGGCTCGCGTGACTGGAAAGTGCAAACGCTTTCACCGGAACTCTTCTCACGCACACCCATGGCAGGATTATCAGCAACGTTATGATTACAGTGAACCAGAATTCCAGCTTCATCACGAGATTCGAACCGCGAAAGTTATAGGATTTGTCCAGCGGATTGTAGCTTGCAGTGAGTATGACGAATGCCCAAAGCATAGCGAGCGCAGTCCAGCCGGAGAAGCGGTGAAATCTTTCGAAGAGATTGTGGTGCAAGTGACGTACTACAGGACATGCCGCGAGTGAGGATATGAAGAGCAGGCCCAGAATGGCGGATGCAACGACTATAATCTCATGGGAACTGCTTTCACGGTGGGAGAGGGTTTGGAGGAGCGAGTAAATGAGCCACATCTTGGACGAAACACCACAGCCGCTGTGTATCCCTCCCACGCACTGGAGACACGAAGTAGCGGCCGTCTTTACGGGGAGTGGAACCCATGACCATCTGCCCAGCACCTTCACTGTGACCCAGAAGATGCATCTCAGAAAAGCCTCGCTACGGCAGAGCACGGAGAGGAGAATGTTACCGATGGAGAAGACAACGGCTTTCTCTTTAGCGTACGGGAAATAACCAGTGGCTGCTGCTACCAATCCAAGTATGTTCAGTGGCAAGCACAAAGTCAGGAGGCCGTAATAGAGAGTAAGGAGGCCTTGATCTAACAATATCACTGACAGACGCGACTCTGCGGCCTTTGATGCGGACGCTTTCTTGGACTGAGAAGCGTTCCGTGATAGCGGCAAGGGTTTCTCTATGTCGCCATGTTCATGTTGATAGACAGTGAGCTCATAAAGCTTGTTGTCGTCCATCTCTGGAGCACAGAAATTGCCGGTTGCAGAACTATGCGTTGTTGGACTCTGCGAGTGGTATGAAGCAACGCTCGAGGACGAAGAAATATCATACACAATAGGGAGGCTGCGCTTTAATAGTTTTGTTTGATGTGTATATAATTTTTCATTTTAATATGGTGGGAATATCTATCTGAAGTTAAGTTGTTAATTAGCCTGCTTTGCATATATAATTTAAAAATGTAATTTGATTTATTATTATTTTTTTAATTTACATGAAATATTTTTTTTGAAAATTTTATGGTGTAAATAATTATTATTTATAATTGAGTAGACTTTTATTCTCTCATGTGGTAATTACTCCTATACGTAAAATATGATGTATAGATATTTTCTATATATCATCAAAATTGAAATTTTGTTGATATCAGATCATTTTTTTAAAATTTATAAAAAAAGTAAATAACTATAAAACAAAATAATATTAACTTATCAAAATTATAATTAAAACTAACCTATATTTAATCTATTTTATTTAAAATTTACACATGCCCCCGAAAAGCCTCAAAAGAGTGATAAGTTCGAAGTGACAAATGCCCCCGGCCCATGCATTACCATTTAAAAAACCACGCACCTTAAGATGATTCGCTAATAATTTTTTAAAAATAAATTTAAACTCTTATACTTATCCGATTTGTTTAAGCATTATTATATTCCCTTGTTCCTAAACTTTTAACCAATAACTTTCAAAAACCAAAATAAAAAATAAAAGCGTGAGAATAATTATAATATATTTCTGGTTATTTGGTTACATAATCCTATGTTAGTTTACGTACTTGGGACGTGGAAATTGGGTCGGCTCAGTTAAAGGTGATTCATTCTTTTATTTAAATATTTGAAACTACTGCTCCTTCATCCGTCATCAAACCTTACATATGGAAAGATAATGTATGATGCACGTTCCGTGGTGCTCAAACCTGCTCTCTCAAAGGTTGTTCGACCTCCGCGTTATCCCTCATTATTCATTAAATATTGAAAGTCCATGTATAATCCATAATTAGTCATCGTCGAGCCTGGTATTTCAAATTTTCTTGTTAAAATTGGATGGTGGTGCTATGCT
>APFE030281754.1:0-17453 GCA_000404065.3 Pinus taeda | reverse complement strand
GACTGACTCAACTGCTGCTGAGGGTCTGGCTGATCCAGATACTCCAACTCCCGTGATCTCCTAAAGGCCCTGTCCTCCTCGAACTTCACATCCGGTCTGACAACAACTCTCCTCTGTGCTGGAATGTAAATCCGAAAGGCCTTTGAGGTCTCACTGTAGCCCACAAAGATATCGTTCTCTGTGGTGGGCTCTAGTTTGGTCCTCTTCTCCTTGGGTATATAGGAGTATGTAATGCATCCAAAGATATGAAGATGACCAATATCAGGCTTCTTCCCAGAGAAAGCCTCCTCCGGAGTCATGTGCCCCAAGCCACGATGTGGACTCCTGTTCTGCAAGTAAACAGCTGTGTTGCAGGCCTCTGCCCACAAAAACAATGGCAACCCCTGATCATGTAACATGGCTTTGGCAGCCCCTATGATGTATCTGTTCTTCCTCTCCGCAACCCCGTTCTACTGGGGGTTGTAAGTAACAGTGAACTCCCTCCTGATGCCTGCCTCCGCACAATAGTCAACAAACTCTCCAAGGGTGTACTCTCCTCCATTGTTCGACCTCAGGGACTTGATCTTCCGACCTGTCTGTGTCTCCACAAGAGCTCTAAACTCCTGAAACCGCTTGAAGACCCCACTCTTGGTCTTCAAGAAATAAATCCAGGTCCTCCTGGAGTGATCATCAATGAATAAAACATAGTACTCATATCCACTCAAGGAAACATGAGACATCCGGTCGCTCACATCAGAATGAATCAAATCAAGTATCCCAGTCGCTCTGCTGTCACTGCTGAGAAAAGGGGATTTGGCAAACTTGCCCATCGCACATCCTCTGCAAGTATCAAAATGATCAGTATTGAAATCTGGCACACCTGTAGTGATCTCCCGCAAGGTCCTCAAGGCTCCATGATACATATGTCCCATCCTGCGGTGCCAAATCTCACATAGCTCAGAACTGCTAGCTCTGCTGTCGGTACTACTGCTCAATGCCACAAGGGACTGGAATGCAAACTTGTACACCTTTGCATGACGTACACCTATCACTCTAACTGAATCAGCTGGAATGCCCCTGGGATACATCAACACCTGTCCTCCCCTGAACAGTACCTCATACCCTCTGTTCTCCAAAGTTTAGATGGATATGAGGTTCTTCCTCATCCCTAGCACATAAAGAACATCTGTCACCTTCAAGGAAGGTTTGGACTCCCTCTGAATGTCAGTGTTCCAACCCCGACTGCTCTAACAACTCTGTCATCACCGAGTACTACCTCTATATCAGTGCCACTCTTTGAAAGCTCAGAGAAGTACTCACGGACTCCTGTCATGTGACGTGAAGCCCCATTGTCCACATACCAGATACCTGAAGATGCTCCCTTTGAACCTGTGTGGCAGGTGATCCTGGACTAGAGGACTCATACGCAATGAATCCAAACTCCCGGTCAAAACAAACTGCAAAGTCCTCAACCTCAGCTGAAGCTGCCACACTCTGGTTCTTCCCCTTCTTCTTCTTCTCCGGACACACAACTGCATAGTGTCCCATCTTTTGACAATTCCAACACTTCACCTTGGAATAGTCCTTCTGTGTGTTACTCTGTTTACCTTTACCTTTGCCTTTGCCCCCACCATTACTTGTGGAAGCCTGCTTCTTCCCTTTTCCTTTCTTGCCTCCTGCTGACAGTACTACATCTTCATCCTGCTCAACTGGCTTAGCTGCCCCAAGCTGACCTTTCCTGATCTCTGTCTGAATGCAATCATCCCAAAACCTCTCCCAAGTGGAAATGGTTTCACATGCACAAACCCCATCAGCAAAGTTCATCCATGAACGGGGGAAGCCATTCACTACAATCCGCACCAACTCAGTGGGTGGAATTGCCTCTCCAATTGTTGCCAACTTATCTCTCACATTAGTAATCTTTGTGAAATATCCAGCTGCACTATCATTACCCATCTTAATGTTCTTCAGCTTCTCCTTAAGGACCATTTTCCGATTCTCATTGGTACTCTACTAAAGATTGGACAATGTTGTCCACATCTCATGGGCATTGCTCTTTCCTCTCACATGAGGAATGCAATGGTCTTTGACTCTGTCTAGAATCAGCTTCTTACCCTTATTGTTCTTTTTATTATACTCAGCCAACTGAGTAGCATCAATAGGCACAACAACAGGGTTCTGTGTGGTATGCACCATGATATCCTAAACTTCTGCCTCCTCAAAGATACTCTGCATTCTCTCATTTCAAACGCTGTAATTTGTATGCCCATCCAGCCTATCCTCCACCCTCAATCCCAATGACATCCTGTTGTCCTAAAACTGAAAAATAGCACTGCTGTAGTAAAGATAAAACTGTTGTTTGTGAAAAATCAGCTTGCTGGAATTTTCTGAGTGAAAAATCAGCAGACTGTAATTTTCCTCCTTGCTGTCCCAAACTGCACTTTAGCATTCAAGCTCTGATACCATGTAGAAATTTCTCATAATTTCACCTTATTTCTCCCATATAGTTAAATGCCCTTTCCCATATCCATACATTCATCAACTAAAAAAATAAATTTTTGCTAAAAACACAAATTCTGGAAATTTTACAGAATACTGGAAAATGCAGAAATAAAAAAATCAGCAAGTACAAACAGTCATTTAACACATTTGAACACAGTGATTTTTGGTCAATGTGACCCTGGAAAAACCCCCTACAACTCTGGGGGAAAACCAGTTCGAGAGCTCTTCTTTATTTCTGAAAATGCCTTTTTTACAGTGAGAAATATTCAGCAAAAAATCAGCAAACCACTCCTCAATTTCTGTGCAAACCAGTTGTACGAATTTCTAGAAAATTGTGCCAAAATCAGCCTTTCACTGTGTGCTGAATCAACTATACAAATCTGCTCAACTGCTGCCTTGGAATGTGTGCCAAGCTGCTGTCTTCTTCTCCTCCTTGTCCAGAAATCTCCCTTGCTCTCTTGCTCTCTTCTCAATTTGCTCATGAAATAATGAATGACCTCTTGCCTCCTTTTCCTCCTTTAATCTAATCCTAAGTGACTTTTGGGTAAACTCTAAATCCAATGGTTGAAATAGATTGAGATCTAGGGCTGAGATTAAATGCTCATTTAAATCTCACTTTTTATTTTTTAACTCACCCCACTTTAATAAAGACCCACTTAGTCATTTATTTCCAAAGTCACTTTTCCTTTCTAATTTTAGATTAACTTTATTAAGGTCACTTTAAAATTAGGCTTTAGTAACTTTATCACTTAAAGTCACTTTTAAATTAGATTTAACTTTATAATAATTATAAAGTTACTATAGGAGAAAAATTAAATTTCTTTTGGACACTTCCCTAAGCCAAAGATCAAAGAGAACCACCTATCCTCCGGTACCAAATTTCAACAAAATTTCAATTTCAATTATATTCCATGTTGTATTTAAAAAAAATTATAAATTTCATAAACTAGATGTACTACTAGGAATAATACAAACGATGATTTTTTTTGGAAAATGAACCTAAGCATATCCCAACATATTGAACACACAAAATCCTAAGGTCCGCAAGGTGGTACTATTGTTTGTTAACGCAATGGTTGATTAGTTGAAGGCTTCATACGTGTGATTGTTTGACCTTACCCTCCTCAATAGGGCATGTTGTGTGGGAGTGTGTGCGATGTCGAGAAAGAAAGCAAGCAATTTGAAAGATATCATTTGATATATATCTCAAACCACTAATTGAGTAGTACTACCTGAGAACCATGCTAGAAGGAAAACTAATCGTGCAAACAAATAAATATAATATTATTTCCTTGAAAAACCACATGAGTCACCCATCCTCTATGTTTCATCTGCATTGCCTAAAGTATGTTCTCCACTAACCAATCCCAAACATTGCCACTATAGTCATTCACTACACAAAATAATGTTATATATGAGATCACGAGGAAAGAGTGAATAACAACTATACATAAAAATAAATTAATCATACACACACATTCTCGCCCTAAGCTAATGTTATAGCAGCCACAACCATGAACAATAAGCCTTAAAAATGTGAACCCCAGTATAACTTTTCCCTTTGTTTTGTATCAAAGTTCTCGAACAATTTCAAACCTCACACTCATTAACAAGATCATACTACTAGAATATATCGTTGCCACTATACCACTGTAGTTGCTCACTATACAAAGTGAGATTAATATAGTTGAAATGAGACCACATATAAAGCACATAATAAATTGAAAAAGAAGCAAATGGAGTCAAAAAGGAACAAAACATATTTGTGAGTGAAGTGCATTGTGTATAGTTAAGGTGATTCACCTTCATTTATGAATGATACTCTGCATCTCATCTCTTTCATTTCCTCTCCCAGTTGCATTTATTTCCTTCCTTTCGCACACCCAATAAACAAAACCAAGACCAAACTATAAGAAATCAGAAAAAATGCAAAACAAAAGAAACAAGTACAACATAAACCATGGCCATGTTCAAACTAGAATAAAAAATAAAAATAAAACATGTAAACAATGGCAAACAAAAAAAGTGAAAATTTGCAAGCTTCCCTTTCGATTAGCTCTTGGTACACAAGAACACAATATGAAAGCCTCATTTCATCAAATTTTCACATTGGACCCATCAGAAACTTTGAAGCTCAAACTCTATAATAATAACTATAATAACTACATCAACCAACAATCAATCAATCTGAACAGTTAGACCACTATCAACAGAACACTGTGTTGAACCCAAAAACCTGGATCATCATTCAAAACCAACTGCAACCTCAAAAATCATACATCAAAATGCATACGATACTTTAATGAACCCAACCTGCGTGTATACGCCACTTCCAAGTTTCTAATGGGTCCAGTGTGAAAATTTGATGAAATGAAGCCTTCATATCAGTGTGAAAATTTGATGAAAACGAAGCCTTCATATTGTGTTGTAGTGTCCTCTCTTCCGCTGAAAGGAAAAAGGAAAAAACGTAGGTTGACTAAGGTTAAAATAAAGACAGATAGTAATGGTAAGCATAATTCAGAACGAATAATTATTCTTAATACTAAAAAAACCTCATCTTAGAGTTTGTTATACAAGGATAAACACTCCATTTTGTATTCCACTTAATTGTGTTCACCAGATGGGTGTGGGTATGTGATAAATGATAAGTGATAATTCTGGCAAAGATGAACCAGACTTCATCTTGATTGGAACTGGATCAGAGCTCTGCCTCTGTGAGGCTGCTGTAAGAAACTCAACAAAAAGAGAAAGGAAGCTAAGAGTGGCCTCCTTAGTTTGTTGGGAATTGTTGACAAACAACAGCAAGTATATAGGGATGTCATTCTTCTTCCAAGTGTTGAGAAGAGACTGAATGCTGAAGTTGGTTCTCCTCTGGGATGGAGAGAATAGGTGGGCTCTAAGGGGCTAATATAGGCTATAAGAGATTTTGGAGCTAGTTGAGCTTTTGAGAAAATGGGATTTACAGAAGAAAATGTAGCAGAACTGGCTAAGTCTCTCTCATAAGGTAAGGTGAGGCTAAGCCTCTGCAGGCAGCCCAGTTTTGTACAAGAACATACGCCCTCGATTAAAATGAGGGATGTAGGTTTCCAGGATCAATAAGGAGACTATTACAGTACTGAACAGCAGCACTCCAATCTCTGAGTAGCGATGACTCATGATAGCCACTTGTCCTCACTCCAGATTCATTTTGTAATAGTTTGTTCTATACAATCTTTGAATTTTGCACATATTCCACATATTCCAGGGGAATCCATTATTTGTGGTTCATTATTTGTGGTTGTTAACTATGTTTGAGTAGCCCTTCCCTAAGAAGTGAATGACAATTGCTAAAGAGACTTGCTGCAGTAGGAAAAGGTCCATTCTAGGCACTTTTCTGGGCAGCAGACAGCCTGGAGATGAAACTATTTGTCAAGATATTCCCTCGTTGTATTAATCAGTATGGAATCATGCTTTGAGTATGGGGCATCCACTTCTCTTTAAGGGCATTCATTTGTTTTCATGTTAAAAGAACGATGATTGGGAGTTCTTTGGCAAAGGATCCTGGCGTCATTACTGCTCTAGGAATTCGGTTGGATTGTTATGGAACACAAGCACTTAAATTGCAAAATGGTACAATTTGTGTCCTTGGCTTGGGATCACCTGTATACATTTTGGAAGCCACTGAGGTAACTTCAGGAAAAGAAGTCTTTCCTGTAGAGCACACCTTTATTTCTCTGGGTATCCAGATTAAATCAAGCATTGTTTGCAACCCTTCACTCAGCACCAGGCAGCCATTGTCCCTGTTAGAAATTGAGCATTCAGGATTCCTGTCTACAGTTGGCCTCTCAAAGCTTATATACTACTGCTACATGAGCTAGATTTGGCAACATCATCATGAAAATCACTCTTGTTACAGCTCCACTCAATGTAGTAGATTTCACCTAATCACTAAAGCAGGAAACCTGTTTATTAACCAGAGATATATATATTATTCTGTTCAATTCTGCTTTACAATCTAGGTAACAGAGGGAACAACGACTTGTTTTCCTTATCTTCACATTAGGATTAAGTTACCGGTGCCTTTCACATAGCACCCAGTTTTTGTATCACAGATACAATGGACTTGAACCTTGAGTTGGGCACTAGAAATATCTCTGCACTTTTGATGCTAATGTCAAACCCATTGGGAGGTTCTTCTAAGAAAATTGCATCCATCTTTGGGATAAGATCCAGTTGAAGCATTAATTCTGGTTGGAGGTAAGAAATTTGGCCTAAGTATCACCCTTACATAGTGTATTGGTTATGGAAATCCTTCATGCTGGAATTTTGTATTGTAGGTTTGGCACAAGTTTGTAGTTGTATCGGGTTCTACTCCTTGCTAAGAATCTATTCTAGTCCTTACTAAGAATCGGTTCGATTTAATCTAGAAGCATGTGCTCCTGATTCCATTCTGGAATCCTTCGTAGAAATAGAACAAATTGATGTGATACATGAATTGGAAAGCCATCCATGGAGTGCTATATTAAAATTGGGATTCACAAATATATTTCCTACTATACCAGATGGCATATCCTGTTGCCACCCTCATTCTTAAGTATGGTCACAGTCCTATTATGAACTCCGTTAATCATAATACCAAGACCAAGTAAAGGTCCTTCCAAGTTGAATAGTTCTGCACGGCAAGCTCTTTGTTGAAAAAACCCCACATATGTATGATTATTTTAACATATTAATTATCTTCACCCAGAGGCCCAGTGTTGAAACATGGGCTCTGATACCACTTGTAAAAATCCTCCTTCAAGAGTCAAGGAGTGACAATCATTTTTTTTAAATAATAAATTCTCATAAATTCATGTCTAAATTCAAATTTTCAAATGCATTCAACATAATAAAGCTCTTACCTTTTATCCAGCTCTGCATTTGTTTGATCAGAACAAAAGGCAGATCCTTCTGCCATCGTCTCCCTGCTTCTGATTTGATGAAAAACAGTGAAAGTTTCACCTTAAAAGCAGATTCTCCTAACACTATCTTACTGCTTTTGATTTGATGGAAATTACTGAAAGCTACAGCTAAAACATCCCTGGACTAAGAGTAAGATATGGGATCTGACCAGCAAATGTTGATTAAGTTACAGCCAGGGCTTGTTTCTGAGGTCACCAAAACCAGAAGAACACTCGTTGGATCCATTCCCACACAATTTCCTTTAAATCCAACATAAATAAAAAGCTCGGGTTATTTAAATTTGCAACGTTTAATGGGGAGGATATTTGTAGCTAGTTTAAGAATGAATACAAGGCCAATAATTTATGTCTAAAAGGCTCTAAAGAAAGGGGGCATATTTAATCTGGTGCACCAGAAACAATAGATTGATATGGTGAACCTCACCAACTCTCTCAACCAGTGGATAACTGTAAGGAAGAGTCCACCATAACTTATGGCTGATACACATACTTTGTTGAGGTAGACTTTAAACAAATGGAGCGAGGTAAGGTAGGCCCTTTTACTATTGGTGCCAAGGCAGCGTTTGCTTGAAGGGAATATTTTCAATAGTGGAAAGAGAGTGCAAGACCCAATTCACATGTTACTACACATTATATCAAGCTACACAACGGTTTGTTGTCAGTGGTGGAACAAGAGGGCTGTGTGTTACAACACGCCCTGTGTTTAAGTAATGATTACATGCACACATTATCCAACCACAATACGCAGTATGTATTTGTGACAATGCCTTTTTCCTGTGATTATGTACTCATAACATTTTTCTGTTAACCCACCACATTCTACCCATTAACGTGACCAAGGTTGCACCCTATCTCATGCCCAATATTGAAATAAATGACAACACATATCCCCATGCCTAACCATAAACATTCAGTGACCATACGTTGTGCCCACATGTAAGTGTATGTAGCAACTTGACATTATAAAGATGTATTTTGCTCAATGAGGACACAAGGGCCGCATAATTCAGGTGATCACGTATCAAACTCAATGTGGAGTTGATTGGATCCACATGACACCAAGAATAATGACAGCGTGTTATGTAACCATATAGTTAAACTAACCCTATCATGGTCAGCAAATTCATATCACCAATTGGTACTTTTTGCAACTAATAAAAATTGCTATGGTGGCAGCATACATAACATTGCAACACCTTATGAATCCATATAGTTAAACTAACCCTATCATGGTCAGCAAATTCATATCAGCAATTGGCACTTTTTGCAACTAATAAAAATTGCTATGGTGGCAGCATACATAACATTGCAACACCTTATGAATGCACGGGATAATAGTGTAATTGGCAAAGGAATCGAGCAACGAAATTATTACCAGCTTCTCATCTTTACTATGTGCATGTGAGGGCTACTATATTAATCGAATGCAATGCTGAGCTTATACCAATCAGACTTATGCATAGAGCCATAGTGCCAGCAACGAAATTATTACCGGCTTCTCATCTTTACTATGTGCATGTGAGGGCTACTATATTAATCGAATGCAATGCTGAGCTTATACCAATCAGAGCTTATGAATAGAGCCATAGTGACCTCAGTTAATAAACTAGTCAAAAGGTTGATATAGCAGAGTTGATATGACACAGGATTTCATGGCTTCCAGTATTATGTAACTAGGCAAATCCTTTAGGAAAGAACACATAACCCACTTCTACTTGTCATCCATGCCATCCTGTAACTTGGTGCAGATAGGTAAGTTGGAACCCTTTAGATGTGTTGAACAACCTTGGTGATTAAAACACTCAACAATGTGTGACCTGAGATGGGCAGAGGACCGGGCTCATAACTCTCCTCCCAACCATTGACAGTCTGCCAGTAATGCAGCTGTCACCCCCTAGCATATTAAGTCTGTCCCATTGGCCAGTCCACCAAACACACTGGGGAGTCCAGAGGTGGTCCACACCTCCACCCCTCTTGCCTATGAATAATCAGTTACAAGCTTGTTCAGGGGTTCCAGAGGTAATCTTCCTCCACCCAAGAGCCATGAGAGATTCCAAAGACCATTCTCCACCCTCACTTGTCCCAGGGATTCCAGAGGTGTACCTCCACCCAATAGCCATGAGGGATTCCAGAGGTGTACCTCCACCCAATAGCCATGAGGGACTCCAGAGACCATTCTCCACCCTCACTTGTCCCAGGGATTCCAGAGGCGTACCTCCACCCAATAGCCATGAGGGATTCCAAAGGCCAACTCTCCACCCTCATGGTATTAAAGCACATAGATTCAAACCAGTCCAGGGACTCCAGAGGTGGGTCACCTCCACCCACCAGCCAATGAGGGAATCCAGAAGTGAATACTTCCACCCTCGTACAATTCAGGGAATCCAAAGATTTTCCACCACCCTACATCTGCTGTTATAGCAACTCTACTGCAATCCGAGTACTTTGGTCAAGGGAGGCTAGTCCAAGGCAGCCACTTACTCCACCGGTTAGCCACGGAGGGACTTCAGAGGTTAGAGCCTCCACCGTCGGTTAAATTATAGATTTTAGAGACTGGTTTCCATGACTATGTGTATCACAACATTATCCCCAAACTGTGATTGCCCTAGCGTGCCTATTTCAATATAAGAGTGCCACAACTCTTTAGGTCAAATGCTAGTGGAATACAGACAATAGAAATGCAATTTGTAGCATTCTCCACAGGCCTTCATAAAGAAGCCACCCCCAACATGTACGTGGGCTACCACAAGGTTTGCAAGGTGAGGAGCTGGCAAACAGTCTTATTGACAATAGTTTTCTCTTTTCTTTATTTTTATTTTATTTTTTGTTTTAACCACCAAAGCAATGCTCAGCAAACGAAATTATGAACATGTGCAACTACATAGTGATACGCTGAAACACACAGCCTTACTAATAGTCGTTTTTCCAACCAAAATCGCAAGTAATTGCAGCAATGAAAATAAATAGAAATAAAAATGGACACAGTGACCGTATAAATGAAACAAGGGATCAAAGTCACTGCAAATTCGGCTTACAGGTAGCTTCAACCAAGCACACCTCCTTAAGAAAACATGGCACAGGGAGTAGCGAAATTATTTGCTGATTACCTGGCTATCGTTTTTTCCTTTGTGTTGCAGTCCTCCTTGGCTTTAACCCCCAGGCTCAGGGACTGTGTCTCAGCCTCTATATCCCGATCATTGCCCACCATCGTTCTTCCCTCCCCCTCCTTTCTTTTCCTTTTCACTCTTTTCTACTATTCGGTCTTTGTCAGTGGTTGCTTAAGGTCCCTCTCCCTCTGGACCAACCAGAGATACCCCCTTATCCTCGTCACTACCGATTTGTTTTGCTGGCCAATCCATTTTTCTGCCATTTGGCCCCTCCTTTCCTCCTTGGCTGCCATCTGCCATTGATCCAGAGCTTGCTCTAGAATTGACAAGTTGCACCCAAAAGGTCATGTGCCAGAACTTCTGCAAATATCTGTGGGTTCTCCATTCTTCAGTGTTTGTGCAACGTCCTTGGAAATATCATCCTAACATAACCCATGATTTGAAAGTAATATCATCCATATAATATTAATGTAATCCATCGTTTGAGTGCTTAGGAGATGTCAACAATGTTTATGTGTTATACAAAGACTTCACTAGCGTCCACCCCTACCAATGAGAGGAATTATCTTGTACAAATTTCGTAAACCTATCCACAAGCCTTATAAATAAACTTTAGAACATACCATAAGGTGCCCGTACAAACATAAGTACATTTATTATTTTCAATATGTATATATATATGGTAAATAAGTAAACATTTACAGTAACCATTACATGAATGTATCTTGACCAAGACCATCTACATGTTATGCAAGGTGACTAGGGTCATTACACAACCTGTGGCCCAGGTAAAAAAAGACATACCACGCCCCTCCCCCCCAAAACTTATTTAAACACACCCACCCCCTCTATTTCATTCACGCTTTACTTCTGTGAATATACCAATTTCTACTGATCAGAAAGTCTATCAGATTCCTTTGATTAAAAAAGAAGATATTGAATGGGGCTTGGAACATGGGTTCAAATATGTTCATATAGGCATGATACAATTTGGAATTAATCCACTTGTTAGACCTGGATTAAACACTTCTTGCCTAACTTGTGTTTTGGATACTAGACTGAATGATTTTAATGATGCCTTGCTAGGAGGATTCCAGAGTCCTCTCAATAATGGTCCAGTTTGGTCTTCTGTAATCCCCAGATATCAGGTTTCGTTAAGTGATCCATATATAAATGAGTTTTTAAATGCCTATATCCAGTTCAATGGTTTCAATGTCGCCCCACAGACTTTAATTGCTCAGCTCCATTCTTCTATCTGTCTTAGATTTGTTTCAAGCACAATGCCACCTCTCAATCCTAAACTGTGCTCAAGAGCTCTGAAAGGAGTAATAGTTGGTCCTGGTAATACTGCCCCTTTGCAAATAGGATTTTCATAATGCACTTTGCCAGAAGAATGGAATAGCACTTATGTTCCATTATCTCAAAGATATCCTCAACTGCAAACGGCAAGAGAGCCAAAGCGATTGTCTGTTGTCAAGCACTTTGATGGTTCTTCTAGTCTCCGGTTCACAGGTCCATATCCTCAACTGCAAACGGCAAGAGAGCCAAAGCGATTGTCTGTTGTCAAGCACTTTGATGGTTCTTCTAGTCTCCGGTTCACAGGTCCTCGTTTAGTCAGATCTATGACCACTCTGGATAGGTCTCCATTTTTCGAAAGCCGAGACAGTACAAAAGCAGTAATACCTCCTTCACCATCACCGTCCATATATTCTGCTCCTAAAAGAAACCAAAAGAAACCTCTTGCTCATAAATCTGATCACTGCCAATTCTGTGTATCTGGTCCATCTTCCAGTTTCCAACTTGAAGATCAGCAGCTTGAACCAATATTGCCTGATATAAAAAGCTTTAGCCTTCCCAGAGCCTCACAGGATCCAGTTGCAAAGATTAACGAAAGATATCTAGAGCCGGCTAACTCTAGAAAAACTTTCAAGAATGGTACTCTGAAGACAGATTTCCAATGGATACAAATGAATAATATGTCAGATACAGAGCAGTCTGACATAGAGAAGATGCACAATTATACAAACTATCAGATTGTTTGTATGTTGGAAAATATAGATGATATAGCGAAAGATGTGCTAGAGATTAAAGAACATATAAAGAAAATGCACACAAGTTATAATGAATGTTTGGGAATTCAGAATGAGCACAAACAACAGTTGAATGATGTCAATTCCAACATGGGAATAATCTCCAAGTCCCTTGAACACCTGAGAGAGGCATTACCACACCCTACTTCTCCACCTCATTATAGAGAAGTAGCTCTTTCAGCCTTAAAGCTAAAGTTTTCCTCTAGTACAACAGAACCAAAAGAGGGTCTTAGAAGTATTTTGTTCAAAAACATTGACAATATAGATACTGCTAAGATTGAAAAAGTAAGAACAGGAATAATGTTAGCCAGAGAAAAAACAGACTTAATGAGAAATAGGCTAACTACCTTTCCTAGTATTGAAAGTTTGAAGTTACCAAAGGGCTACGTCAGCCTCAAATCCTTTGTGGAAAATGGCCAACCATCTGCTCCACAAATTTTGGCCATGCCTGGTGTTACCTCTAATTCTGCAGATCAGCCCCAAGGAGAAACTGGTTCTAAAAGAGATAGAGGTGATACATTTTCATTCTCACATAAAGGAAAGAAGGGTGAAGGGGATACTTTTGCACATAGCGCATCAGCTGATAGTCCTTTTTCTAGATTCAAAGATAATTTAGGAAGTGTCCCTGCCAAATTTGAAAATCCATCAGCTAAAGGATTTGGTAATACACTTTTAGTAAATATTGACTGTATGAAAGGTGAAGATGTCATAACAGTCCTGCACAATGTGCATGCTTGGGCACTACAGAGAAAAGCTGAAACTAAAGCACCATGGTCAGATATAGTTACACAAATTGTTTGGTCATTCACCGGCATTCTGAAACAATGGTGGGAAAAATTGTCTGAAGAAGAAATGAACAATATTATTGAACATCCAACAGATCCCCTGAGAGCCATTTTTGATGCACTAAAACATGAATTCATAGGAGTCGTGCCAGAGAATTCAGCACATCATGGCCAACTCTTTTTATCTCAAAGATTGTGTAACATAGATTATTTACATGATTATTACTGTGTTATGCAAAAACTCCTTTATCAAGGAGCAGATCCTCATAATGTTGCTTATTTGAGGTATTACATAGCTTCAATGCCAGGGAAAATTCCAGATCTGATTAATCAGTATATTGAAGCCAACAAAATACAAATTGAAAATTCTTCATTTGCTGCAGTACATCAGATGATAGTATCAATCCTGCAAAGAGAATGTGCGTCAGAAAAAGCTAAAAAGAATTTCAAAAAGCAGATGCATTTTAGTAAAAAATTCTGTAATAATTTTGCAGAAACTTATGATTTTGGATGTCGAAGCAAATCTAAAAAGAAGGTGCCTAGAGTTTCATGTTCATGCCAGACAGACAAGTATACTCCAAGAAAGAAATACTATCCTTTTAAATTTTCTCAAAAGAAGAGGACAGTATTTAGAAAAAGAGCAAAGCCTTCAAAAAGAGTGACCTGTTTTATATGTGGAAAAGAAGGCCATTACGCAAATGCATGCAAGGACAAAAAGAATAAAAAACAACTCAAGATTATGGACGTATTCACTTCAGTCCATAATCCGGAAGATTGGGATTTCATATCCCACTCAGATGGAGAATATTTTGAAATATCCAGTGATTCTTCTCATTCAGACATTGAGGATTTGCCTAATATCAACAAAATAAGGTTAGAATCTGATTCCTCTGATTCTGATGAAACTTTTATTGCTGACATTAAGATGTTTTCTTTCAATAAAACAGATAATTTGGAGAATCAGATTAATGACATAAAGGCACAATTAGCTCAGCTTGCACCAGCCCAGTTAACAGCCAGGAAAAGATTGAAAGAAAAGCTGGAGAATTTAGAAAAAAAATTGCCTTCTAGAAGGATTACTGAGGATGAGTATTTCGAAGCAAGAGAGTTTGATTCAATGTTCAAACCATTGAGTATTACAGAAGCCTCTCAAGATACAAGTATGGATGAAATCAATACTCTCAAGAAGAAAATTAGCAGTTTAGAATCATCTATTCATTTAACAAGATCAGAAATGATGCATTTATCAGCCAAACTCCAAAAGCTTATTTCTGAATATGATGATGTTAATTCAAAATTGGCAAGAGTTCTGTTGAAGGATATTCCGGAAGAAATTCCCATGAAATCTAAGGAAGTAGATTTGGTAAACATCATGGGAATAGGAGATAAAGTGGTAATCCCTTTGAAAATCAAGTTGCCAAACGTCAAGGAATACACTTTAGATGCACAAATTGATTCTGGAGCAATGTGCAGTTGCGGCAAATTTGGTGCAATTCCTTCCTACTACTGGCAGCCTACCAAACTGTCCTTCAGAGCTGTAAATAAAGAATTGATGCAGATTAACTATATATCTCCTGATTTTCCAGTTTATTTGAATCATGTACAAACTTATGTTACATTGTACAGTTTTGACACGGGGTCAGATATCTTGTTGGGACAAGATTTTTTAAAAAGATTCCTACCAGTTACATTTGGGACAAATTCTGTTTCATTCACAACTAATCAAGGACCAGTGATGATTCCAGCAAAGAATGAATACCAGCTAAAGGTCGACCCCAGCGAAGAAGATAATTTGCAAGACACTATGCAGGACCTCGCAAAAATTCAAAAAATTGTCAAACATGCCGAAATACACGGACAAAAGACATTACAGGCAATCTCAGATAAGCTACGTCAAGATTGCACAGCAAGCAGGCCAGAAGCTTTCTGGACCAGGGAAAAATATTTTGTAGCATTACCTTACAAAGAGGGGTATCTTCCTAAAGCACAGAAAGCAAGTGCTAATCATATGTCACCCACTGAACAAGATTTGTGCAAACAAGAAATTCAACAGCTGCTACAACAAAATCTAATTGAACCTTCCAAAATTCCATGGGCCTGCCCAGCCTTCTATGTCAACAAACACAGTGAGCAAAAACGTGGCAAGAAGAGGTTCGTAATTAATTACAAAATATTGAATGAAGCTCTCATGCCTATCAGGTATCCTCTTCCCAATAAAGAATTATTGCTTGCTAAAATAGCTAATGCCAATGTTTTCAGCAAGTTTGATCTAAAAAGTGGGTTTTGGCAAATTGGCATCCTTCCAGAAGATAGGTATAAAACAGCATTTACAGTTCCTCATGGCCAATATCAATGGACAGTTATGCCATTTGGTTTAAAAAATGCTCCATCTGAATTCCAAAAGCGGATGGAAGATATTTTTGGAGGGGTAGAATATGTCATTGTATATATTGATGATTTGCTTGTATTTAGCAAGGATGTAAATACTCATAAGAAGCACTTAGAAAACTTTTATGAAATGGTATATAAGCATGGTCTAGTTCTATCTGACACAGAAGAGAAGTTTCAGATTGGGAAAGTCGGAATAGATTATTTGGGATTGCATATAGAACGAGGTAACATCGAGTTTCAGCCTCATGTTCTTCTCCATCTTTTAAAGTTCCCTGATACTCTCCTTGATAAAAAAATGCTTCAAAGATTTTTAGGTTGCTTGAATTACATCCGACGGTTCTATGAAAAGCAATCTGAAGACACTAATATTTTAGAGAAAAGGCTCAAGAAAGAAAAAATTGGATGGTCCAATGAAATGACAACAGCAGTAAGGAGTATAAAGAGTAAGATTAGAGAACTTCCGAGACTGAGATTGCCTGTTACTAATCTTCCATTCATTCTTGAAACAGATGCATCTGATCATACATGGGCTGCAGCATTGTTACAGAAACATGGTAGGAAGGAACTTGTATGTGCATATGCTTCTGGTAGTTTTAATATCACAGAGGTCAAGTATCCATCCTCTCATAAAGAAATACTTGCTGTCAAAAGAGGAACCCAAAGGTTCAGATTGTTCTTGAAGAGTGTTAGGCTTTTAGTTAGAACTGATCTGAAGCACATGAAAAGCATTCTGGCTAATAAAAAATTGTTAGAACAAGGAAATACCAGAATTCTAAGATGGGCTCTGTGGCTAGAAGGATTTGATTTTGACATTGTCTATAAATCAGGAGATGAAAACTACCTAGCAGACATGCTAACAAGAGAAGGAGCTCCAGAAATTAAGGACATCAAGATGTTCAGAGGGGAAAGTTCTTCGCATAAAAGCCCAGTCCAGTTGAGTGTCTGTCACTCAAAAATTTTTCCAATCTCGGTTTGTAGCCAGTGCAAATGGGAATTATGCTGGGATTGTTTTGTTTTAAGAATTAAATCATTACCAGTCGAAGTCATCCAAATCATTTTGCAGAAATGGTTTGATTCAGAGAATGGCATGGTAGCTTATCTCAGTGAGTCACCTTATAGAGATAGACCATGGCGAGTTTATTATTCACTCTCTAGAGAGCCAATTCCTATCTGTTTTGGTTTTATCCAACATACAGATTGGACATGGCAAGATTATTTCTCCATCCATCAGAGGGCCAGAAAACAAGGTTATGTTAGAGTCATTGCATATGCAACACAGTTAGATGGCGGAAATAATTGGTGGAGCCCCTGGTTTAAATTGTTTATGTTCAAGTATATGCCTAGGAGTGAACATATTTGCAATTTTAATTTCAGAGAGACCATTAGTACATTAATGTGGGAAATTCATATTGCTGCTCGATATGACTACACAATAGAGTTTGAATTTCTTCATTCTGAAACAGAAGTAGCTCTACTAGAAAGGCAGCAAGACGAACCGTCATTCAGTGTAAAGGTCAGATTCCATGGAGAAATTTCTACAGATCCCAGGAAGAGGCCAGCGAATGTATTCAATTTTCCATTTTTCTGCTGTTTTTTGGAAGCAGCACCTCCATGGCTTGATGATTCCTTGCCACATCATATATTCACCCCTGATATAGA
>APFE030281750.1:0-42275 GCA_000404065.3 Pinus taeda | reverse complement strand
AACATATCCATGAACTAACGACCATCGCTACTCCATGTGTGTTGCAACTAATTTTCATACACTACCCTTATGCACCAAGCAACTTAGCAGGCGCCAACCCTCCTTTGGGAAAGCTAACACCCACGTCCATTGCCAGCATGTCAATTCAACTTGTCATGAGACACCCTTGCAATCGTCTTACAGAGAGCGGTTCGTTTGCGAACATCAATGCTTGACTCATGCGAAAAACAACACATGTATATTTAAAAAAAACGCCTTTAGTTAGATTCCAAAATTAGTAAAACTTTAGCAATTTTTGCAATGATTACATTTTAGAAATGCTTCAATAATTTATTTAGAGAATACTAAATAATTTATTTATGGTTGCCATGATTAGCATCATTGTGATAAAATCCGAATTTGGTATTATATCAGTAATTAACGTTAATACACATTTTTTATGCTATAATTAGCATTAATGTGATCAATTTAGAATTCAGTTTTATACCCTTTAATTGGTGTTAATACCAATTTTAAATAATATCTAAATCCTAATAATTAGCCTAAATATAGCATAATATGTATAGTAATTATAGTTATTATAACCTAAATTATAATTACTATAATTACTCACAATTACTTCTAAGGTCTGGTAAGATGGTAAAATAATCTTTTTTCAACCAATTTCATAATTGTTTCGAATTGTCTTAAACCTTCCTCATATTGCAGATTCATCAAGTCAATCAATAATTCCAGGCATACACACAATCTGTCTGTAATTCAATTACTCCATTACAGAGACAATCAACGTTTTTCAAATTTAACGATAATTAGGAAGTGTATATCTTATGAATCATATACAGCAAATATGGCTGCCTACAATTACTTTGATATCTTCAATTCTTTACTTCAGAAAAATAGTAACTGATATATTTACTAATTCACTTCTTTGTGCTACGTTTCAATCTCATAGAAACAAATTAATGTATAATGATTGTTTGTAGCAGTAGACGCAGACATAGTGGGAGACATTTTATAATTTTGGAAACGTTAACGTTGCATTTAAATACTCAAATTGATAAAATGCATGAATGGCTTACTTTCCCTTTCTCTTCTCATCTTCGACATGATTGGTATGGAAATCATGAATAACTGCTAATAACTGAACCGTATTGTAAACATTAACTTTGCATTTAAATAATCAGATTGATAAAATGCATGAACTGTTTTATTTCCCTTTATTTCTTTTCTAATCTTCGGCATGATTAGTATGGAAGTCACGATTAATTGCTAATAACTAAACCCTGACCAACGCATGCGCTATCAAATCACCGTAAGTACAAAAATAAATAAATACTGCCATTGCTTGTGAGCATGCTTTTCACCAAAATCGGAGGATAAATGACAAAGAGAAGCAATCAATAGAAAACTGAGAGCATACTGTAAGACTATTATGTGTGGGGATTAACAGTACTAAAAGAAAAATACCTGGAAAAAAAGGGAAGGCTGCCAGCTTGCAATAAAACAAGGACATCCGATGCCGATGTGTATTGCAGAAGCCACATTCCGTCTAGCTGGTTCAGACTGATTGGTATACTAGCATCATATTGCTCCACGCTTACCATCGTTTCAAAATTTAAATCAAGTCCTGATATCTCAGAAACCCAATCACTCGGCACTATCGCCACTTCAGAGCTCTCAAGCCTTTCCATTAAACTAGACATTAATTCTTTCAAATGGACATCAATATCTTACTATAAGTTAAAATAGGGATTGGTTTTACCGAAGAATTAAATAGTAATAACTATAAATTTATCATCAGTGATCAGACAAATAATAACCCATGGCCTGGACAGTTGGCAGTTATAATCCCCAAGTCAACTCCACTGATGTTCGATTTAGTCTCTGATATGGAGATCACGCGGCAATCTCGAGGTAAAATTACAGTTTGTTATTCTTGAAACGATAAAAAAATACATGAAATATGACGAGACATTCAATATGATCAAGTAACTCTGGAGTTAATAAGTGCCAAAGGATATCATTACAGATCCATATTTTTATGAACAGTCCCGTTGGGACCTAACCAGACTCAAACCTGAAAGACGCATTCCTTAAAATTTTTTTTTACAAATATTCCAACAAATTCAAGAACGTACTTTTCTCTTTAAAGATGCAGGTAAGCATTATAACAATACTCCGTATAGCTTTACAACGCGGTGTGAGAAGCAGAAAGGGTTCAGGAAAAAACAAAAAATGATTCTTACATAAGGGAGCTCCGATACCACTTGTTAGATTTACTTTGTGGGTTTTCCTAATTACTTTAAACCCTAACCAAGATCTACTCCTTTGTAAGAAATTGAAAATAATGCACAACGGAACTTACTTGAGTTGTTGGCTCTTGAATCCTTCCAAGAGCTTGCAATCCTTTTCTCTGGCTATCCTTGATAGAGTATCAAGTCTTCAATGGAGCAGACTGTTTTTCTGAGTGATTGCAAGCCTTGGAGACTCAGCCCTTTTATAGCAGTCCCAATCCTATGGCAGCCGAAATTTGGCATGGCAGTCGAAATTTAGCTGTCAATTGACAGCTAAATTTCAGCCCCAATCCTAGGGCAGCCGAAATTTGGCTGTCAATTGACAGCGAAATTTCAGCTCCAATCATAGGGCAGCCGAAATTTGGCTGTCCATATTTATTACTGCTATTATTTCAATAAATTATAATCGGTCCATTAACAATTATAATTGATTAACATTATTCTATATGTATTTGTATCCAAATCCTTATTTAAATACGTTTAATGCCATAACTTAATTAATCACATTATTTATTTAATCATTACATAAATGTAATCTTGCTGACAGTATTTGATATCATAATCATAATGCACGCATGTCCAACCTAAATTATTGTAATTAGACGTCTCTAAATCCAACAATAATTTCCAGGTGTGACCTTGAAGCAATGAGTTTTGTGAAAATTGAGAATGTTAAAATGCATTTGTTCTGTGTCAATTAAAAGCCAAATCGGAAACGTGCGCCCTTCTTTCAACCCAACAAACGCAGTATTATTTTATTTTAACAAATGAAGAAACAGTTATTTTCCTTCTATTACGAAGTCTGGTTTGTGCTTCAAGCAATGAGTTTTGTGAAAATTGATTATTTTATCATGCATTTGCTTGCTTCTGTTAATTAGGGGCAGATGAAATGCGATTTCTAGTACTTGTTTTACCTTTGAGGCCATATGATGTTGCATGGGTGTGTATGTAAAGACATTTGATTTTGTCGTTGAGGGTTGGATTTGGAGTAAAGCTGGTTCAAGTTCGATGAGGTCTTGGGCCTTATGTAAACCCTATCTTGCTATGGAATCCATAATCATTATGATTCGTCTTCATTTAATCGGTTTATTTTACCTGTCATTCACGCACTTTATCTCCAAGCTGCACTTTTTCTCCAAGCATATGTCAAATAGAAACTTGAAATTTGCAAACCTCCCTCAGTATGCCAAATAGAAACTTGAAATTTGCAAAACTCCCTGAGAATGCCATTTAACACGGACCAGTTACCTTTGACACTTCTTTCAAAAATCAATACAAAATGACTATGGCACTTCAAGAAACGCTCTCGAAACGTCCTGACAGAGTTGGGTTGGAGGGAAAAATGGTCAACTTTTTAATGGTTTACTAAACCCTAGATTCTGTCACCGTAAACCCAAAAGCGGCATCTAAATTATGAGGCTACTACCCATCTACAATATCTGAGTTGTTGACTAGATTCTTGTACTCGTGGATCTCAATCATAGGCCTGTTAAATATGCCCTAGTTTTTTCTTTCATAATTGCAAATTTCAATTCTATTTTTTTGTTAAAAAAAAAATTAAGATAGGGTATGCATATTTGCATTAACAATGACCATCTAAATTAATTGCAAATTTCAATTCTATTTTTTTGTTAAAAAAAAAATTAAGATAGGGTATGCATATTTGCATTAACAATGACCATCTAAATTAAATGCTTGACATGGGTCCAAGTTGATATTGTTATTGATGAGAGGTATTGCAAATATTGCAAAAGATATAAGTAGGGGTATTTAGAGGTTAAAACAAAGCTTAGTACAAGAGACCAAGTTGCTCCATGCGGTGCTATTGATATTGGACACATTAGATTGGAAATGCACAAAATGTTTGAGAAATTTGAAAAAGAAAAAGCTAGGAATAAAGAGATAGATGTTAAAATATTGAGGAAGACATAACTTGCCATGAGGATGGCTTAAAAGGAAGAACATTCAAAGTTATTTTATACCTTTCCACCTCTTTTGGTGCCTTTAAGCTAAGTGTGACTCAACCAACCTTCCATATCCATTGAAAGAACACAAAGAAGTTGCTATTGAATGCATAGCTAAATGGTAGTAGGATGCTTCCCCTTAAATGATATCCACTTACCTTATTATGAACCTAGGTGGGATTTTGTTGTTGTTATTGAGGAATCTCTTTTGCACAAAAATGTTTTGTCCATAGAGGAGCACTTGAAGGGTTTTCAATAGTCATGGGTCAAAGCAAGATGTACCATCATGTTAAATGGATGTATTGATAAAAAGAACTACACTATAATACATTTACTTGTCTTTTCCATGAGGAATAATGACATTTTTGAAATCAAGTGATGCATATGATAAAGTGAATGATGCAAACTTGTTATTTCATCTTTTTGATGAAATGTTATGTTGGTGGGGCAGACAAATGTTGTTTAGAACATCATTGATAATGTCTTTAACTATATTATTGTTGGCAATATGTTAGAGAGTAAATACAAAGCCACATTTTGGATCCCATGTGCTACACATTTGATAAATTCATGCTTAGGATGTATACAAACAAGGTTAGATAAAAAATATTGTAAATTATGCCAAAATCATTATGAAATATATCCACAATAATTCATGGACATTATATGTAATGAAGGAAAAGATTGAGGTTAGAGACCTTGTTAGGCCTGACATCATAAGATTTGCAACTCACTTTGCGTTACAATCTCTCCTTTCCTAAGTACAGATTTAGAAAAAGATGTTTTCAAGGGATGAATCAAATTAATATTAGTGGGGCTATAAATGAGCTGGGAAAGATGCCAAAAGAAAATCTTTTGAGAAATATTTTGGTAAAAAGTAGCAAAGCTCATGATAATTGTGGCCCCTTGTTAAGGTGTTCTAGTTAGTGGATGGGGAAAAATTGGTCATTAACTACATTTATGAGGGTATGGATTAGTAGTAGTAGATAAACATGGCACACAAGGATAATGTAACTAAATATGGGCCTATGTAGGAAATCATTAATAATAAATAGAACAACCAACTCCATCACCTTATTACCACTTGGATTTGTCTTGTTGGATATGCAAGGTCTTTCCCAAGACAAATCAAAGGCAACTTGAAGACAAACCAATGGCACCTTGTTTTATCTTCTTACTTTTCAAGGTCAATCTAATCACCACTATGGAGGCTTCCTTGAACAACACTATTGCAATATAGGTTGGTGGGGATGACCATAAAAGGAAGTAGATTTTTTGTTTAATTTACACTGCCTACAAAGGAAACACTTAGCTCTATCAATTGTTGGAAATTGCTCAATGAGAGGTTTTCTAGGTGCCTTTCTTATTTAAAACTCTTCATATGTTTAACCTTAGTTTTTATAGGAAAGCTACTCGCAAGCCTAAGTGATAAAACCAAGACTTACTTATGTTGTAATTCCAAATGATAAGGCACAATATATTAGATGTGAAATGCATGTAAAAGCTTTAGGAACAACCAATCTAAGTTTCTTTTTAGAATAACAATGTTTCAAAACCAACACTTGAATTCATTTATGCATCTATTTTCTTTAATCCCAATGAGTAACTATTGAATTGTTCACATTTCATAATTGTTATGGAAAAACCTTCCTCGTAGTGGGTTGAAGCATGAAATGGATAATTAGTTCTAAGTTATTATTGTGTAAAATTTGTGCAATTAGCGAATGGCTAATAGTTGCACAATACCATCAATGATTACAATCGCACTTCAATTGAATTAAAGAAAAGGCATTGTAGGTTTTTCAAGTATTTCTAGACATATTATGAAATTGCCACTTTTGGTTATGAATGAGAAACATAAGGAGTATACTAAAAATTGTTATGGAAACCTAGATTGACATTTTCTTTGTGGAAGTAGGCATACACTGTGAAGAATAACTTATGCACACATTTTAACCAACATTGAGAATGCAATTCACTAGTCTCTATTCACGCCCATGATGATAAAACATTATTATGTTAAAACTCACATAATAGGTCACATAATAGGGTTATAATGCACACAAACATAGTTGAAATATATTGCCAAGCATTACAAATTATGTATTACTCACAAACACACACAAGACATGCATTCAAGAAGACAAATATAAACTTCTACTTAAGTATGAGTTTCCTTTTTTTATGTGTTGTTAAATATTGTCAAACAATTTGAAGTCAAACTTTGGATAGCATTAATATAAATGTTACAACATCCCAAAGAAATGTTGTATATGTGCTGTTTTAAATGTGCAACATAAGAGACATCCTCCTAGCAACCTTGTGGTTTCGAGATATCACTTTATGTCATTCTACCCAATAGGTTTGCACATTAGAAATATAGACTGGCACCCCTTTTATGGATATGATGTGTTGGGTTTTGTCCTTGGCAACAAAAAACCCTTTAAACATCCAAGTTGAACCAGGTTTCATTGCCTATTAACCTTAGAGTGGAATTCACAAAAAGATGGTTGAAAAAGAAAAATATACCAATGCCTTAACTAAGCAGATGGGGTCTAAAATGTAAAAAAAAGGGGGCAACTTGATCCAACGGTAAAAGTGCTCTAAATGAAAAATACAAGTTGGAGATAACCCAACTTCACTATTCTCATTAATACCAATTAAAAAATCTCACCACATTATCTTATTGGAGTACACAAGAATAAAA
The DNA here is from genome assembly GCA_000404065.3 of Pinus taeda. NCBI lineage: Eukaryota > Viridiplantae > Streptophyta > Pinopsida > Pinales > Pinaceae > Pinus > Pinus taeda. The sequence goes on along the minus strand of APFE030281750.1, from coordinate 35,310 downwards.
CCATGGAGTTGGTATTCATTGAGCAACATTGTGTTTTCACTAAGCATAGAAGGATATATAATTGGAATTAGCTCAAACGATTAACTTTTGATAATATGGACAAATTACACAGAAAATGCAATTCCACAACTAATGATGATGAAGTTCCCATTGAAATAAGCCCAAAGAGCAAGCATACCCCAACCTAGGGAGCATTTGAAGGCTAACCAAGCGCAATTGCAGGTCGAAAACAATAACACTTGTACCTATTCCTTCAACAACCCCTAAAAATGGGTTGAATAAATAAGCCCAACTTAAGCCCCAAACAATAAATTTATGATAGCTATATTCATGGAAAATGGGGCCCAACTTTTTCTAGTTGGACCCACTAGAAAGTGTCTTTTAAAGTTGAAAATATTACATTAAACACATTTTTTGCGGGGCCCTAAAAGTAATTGTGCTCTATCATTTTTTTCTAACAAAAATAAACTCAAAATTATAATTTAGTGAGCCCTGATAAGATGGGTGCCCCTTCTTTGTTGAGCCAAACAATGTTACATTGAAATACTCCTTGTGTGGCCCTTATGCCCTCCTTCGCTAGTATCATTGAAAATACATTTTACAATATGCATGATGTAAGTTTTAGGAGGGTTCTCCTTTCTCTAACTTAGTGAACTAATCACATAAATATGAAGGAACACCCATGTCGGCCCAAATGTTGGATGTGTGGTTACATACTCGATACATGTAATTGAGTATTTCCTGAACCCAAGATATGATTACAAAGCTTAATTGGGAGAAGACTAAACTAGGTCAGTCAAATATGAATTGTATGAATGCTTGAATTACATTGTCCTTGATGTGAGTGAGAAAATGGAACTACATCTACATATTAGTGCTTTAACTAGAACCATGGGTACTTTTGGCAAAAAACTAGCCAAAATTGCAAGTTATGTGACCAAAGAAGTAAGCAATTTCAAAGTTTTTTAGGTTGACTTGTTCAAACTTTAATCGTTTGAATTTTTAGTCAAAGTTAAAATTTAATTTATAGAATTAAATTTGCCTTTGCAACACATTGATAGGAGTCACTTGGTAACCAAAGTCCTCAATTGCAAAAGTTTGCAATTCGAGCCATGAGCCAAACTCATAACACTTCTAGGTGTGAGTAAAATTGTTTTCTCTTGAGCACATTCACACGAAGAAGAGAAACCATTTTGAACCAAAACAGTTTAATGTTCTCATCTTCATGTAATACAACCTCTAGCTAAAGCGTAATCAATAACTAAACAAAAGACTTGATACAATCTCACTATGTTGGACGATATTGATTCGACCTCAAAATGGGTAAAGAAGACTTGCTTGACAAAATTTGATTTTGACATTATTGAACTAGTGTGGATTGATTTGGATTTAGATCCACTTGTAGGAGTATGCATAACACTAGGAATGGTTGGCACTAGTTGTGATTCTACTAGTACTATTGCTATAGTCGTAAATGTCTGTTAGGAGTTTGAGGACTATGAGCCAAAATATGGTCCTATAGCTCATGGAAAGGATTCCATTTTCAACAACGATAATGACTTTGATGATTAGTCATGGTGATTAGTGATATGTAGTATGCCATAGCCTATAGCCAATAACATGTGTTTTGGACTCTAAAGGCCATTTGAAGCCTCATAAAAAAATTATTTATTTTGTTTTAAATATTTTTATGTGTGGCTCACATACATTGGAGATTAATGGCTGTTATGTCCATAGAAACTATCTAGGCAGATCCACCCAAAGGGATCATTTCTCTCCAGCTCATTAGTAGAGCTTAACCCCAAGAGCATTGAAGAGAATTAACCCCATTATCAAGGTGCTTTTAACGACATGAACTTGACTAATTGAGCTAACCCTTGGGGCTACTTTTTTTTTAGATATGTATTTCATTTAGTGCCATTTTAATATCTTCACTCTTATTACATGCTTTGTCTCTAATAATTTTGATCTTTAAAACAATATTTTTCAATTATTTTTTTAATATTTTATGCATTTTTTAGTAATTTGAGTAATAAAATTCAAATTGGTTCAGTTTTAAGTAGACTTCAAGAAGACCCTTAACTAATTTCATGTTTTATAACATTGGATACATTTGGTTTGTCTTGGGATTTCTTTCGAGAACATCAGTAGCTTGAATTTTGCAGTTATGGACTATGTGATCCATTTTCTTGTAGTAATGGCATTCAACTTCCCATTTATCTTTATCTAATATTCTATGATTATTACTTTAGTACAATGCAACTTCATGTTCAAGATTGCCTTCCATATCTCCTATAGTTTCTCTCTGTTTTTTTTTTGTCAACCAAGAGAGATGAAATCGTGTTTTCTAGAATTTGCGAAGACAACCCATTTAAAATGATGTATTTAGAAGACATAATGGTTTAACTAACTTAGATCTATCTTAAATCTAAATCTATCAAACATAGAGAGGGATCATATATCTCAAGGTGCAAACCTCTTCTTGAGGAAAGGTTTATACTTCGAGAGGTTTGATCCCTCTTGGTGCTTGATAGATATAGATATAGATGCATCTAGGCTAGTTTCAGTTGTGTTTAACCACACAAAATTTACTGAACATATGATTAATCTAGTCACTTTAAATATGTATAAAATTAATATGATGGTTGCCTTTTCTTTTATATCTCATGCACATTGGACCTATATTTGTATAGATACTTAAATTCCAACATATGACTCCTCACACAAATCACACATTTGAACTTGAGCTAATCAATAAACCCTATAATTAATTTTTTGATGTGAAATATTCATATTAGTGAGAGTTGTAGGTTGAGATTGCACATATCTCTATTTAAACATCCTTTCTTCATATGATTGTCTTCTGTATCTTGCATTATGTCTGAGTTGGTTGGATATAGTTTTCTTTATAACATGCTCTTTTTTATCCATTTTGTTTGTTTATTTGTTATCCCTTTGTTGCTCATGCTCTTCAATTGTCATTTCCTTTACATTCCTTTATTGATTTCGTCTTCGTTGTGCAATTTTTTTTATATTCTTTGTTTTTTAATATATTTTGTTGTCATTTGTTGTACCCTTCTTTGTCGATATGCTCTTTGATATTCTCCTTGATATGCTCTTTGATGTTCGACTTTTATTTTGTTTGTTCTTGTTGTTGTTCAATTGTCATTTGTTGTGATTGCCTTTGTTGATTTTTTCTTTGCTTCTCCCTTTATTGTTGACACTGCTCAAACGTCATTTATTGTGGCTTTTTTGTTGAACTTCTCTTTGTTGTTCATTTTTATATAATAGATCTAGTTGATGATTATTATAACATAGAGAAATTAGTTAACAAAAACCTTGTGTATACATTGAAATCAATGCACACTAATAATTTAATTACTTTGAAAGCAATGCACATCATCCATTTATTTATATCAAATCAAAGGTTAACATCTACATCTAGTGCAAATAATCAAATAGGATTACAAATCAACATCTACACTAAAATCAATGCATGCTTAATTGCCATTTCTTGTGCCTTTTTTGTAGAATTGCTCTTTGTTGTTCATTTCTATTTCAGATGGATCTAGGATCTTTGTTGTTCATTTATATTTAATATGGATCTAGACTAATATTACTGTATCATAGAAATCAATGTACATCATCAATAGTTACTTTTTGCATACAGTGAAATCAATGCACAATATTAATCTAATTACTTTGAAAAAAATGCACATCATCCATCTAGTTACATCATATAAAAAATTAACATCTACATTGAAAACATTGCATCTATTGCAAAAATCCAAATAGGATAGAAATAAACATTTACACTGAAATCAATGCATCAGGTGCAATCAATCAAATAGGATTAGAAATCAATATCTACATTGTAATCATTGCATCAAGTGCAATAAATGAAACAAGATTAGAAATTAACATCTACACTGAAATCAATACATATTTTAGTAAAGAAGTAAAATATTAATGTCAAGGTAATATAAACTCGACTTAGGATCTTAGATATGCCTTAGCCTCTTTAACTTAGCAAATTTTCAATAATTTTTGATATGTTGTTTTTTATCTGATCTTGAGGCTTGAGGATTTGATGACTTTCTAACTCCAATTTCTTTTACTTTTTTCTAAAAACCTTATTCCCTCTTCCCTATGGTAAATAGTGTTCAATATTATATAATACTACATAATTTTAAAGGTATTGTTATATAGTATAATGTTAAATATTTATATATTTTATTTTCAAACATTATAATATTAAGTTTAATATTATAATATTATAACCCCACAACAGGTGCATGATTGTGGAATATGTGCCCTCAAGTTAATCTGAATATGCCAAACCTAAAGGAAGGTTGTTGTATGCCCCCAGTTGGTGGGTCACATGCAAGATTGGTCGAAGGTGGATGATGAAGAAGGAAGTGACGATATGGGAGTTATGGCTCATCATGGAGATTAGTGTGTGGGAGTCACTTGAAGGACAATCCAACTTGATGGCTGCCTACAACTGAGTTACCAATATAATTATGGAGAGATAATGGAACTATTACCTAAAATGAACAAGGAATGTAAGGATCCAAGCTATTAGTTTAAATTCGCTTGACTTATGGTGGGAGCAACAACATAGCAGGTTAGTTGTGAATACTTTGTTTTCTTGTTGTGTCCTTAAAACTCTTCCTCACCTGGTTTTAGGGAGTTTTTCTCGGTGTTCCCTTCTAATTAAGCTTGAGAAGCTACAAGAATTTCCATGGGCAACTCAATGTGATTTTTTTTGGATGCAAGACCATTAGCTCCAGGTTTGGGCTTCATATGTGACTACACTTTGGTATGGTGGTAATCTCTGTATCTTCTGGCTCATTCTTCTTTGGTTTTTCAACATTGCTCTCTATATTCAACATTTTCCTAGTAGGTTGTTGGTTTTATTGTCGGTTATTTTGACTTTTTTTAATATTAGAAATAATTTTACTATAATTCTCTTACTCCCCACTCTATTCTTGGGTTTCACTGCTACTACATGTAGATTGTGGTTTATGAATTGATACTTCTCTAATTGGTCTGTTAACCCCTAAAGGTCTACATCTATCCTCATTATTAGCCTGAGTCTTTATCTTAACTATGTTAATTGTTCCTCCAATTTTGTTTTTTGTCATCCCCTCCTCTAAATTTGACCTCACCCCTAGATTTGACAACTGCTAGTCTTAGCTGTCCCTTCCCATGGCTCAACGCATAATTTCCATGAGAGGCAAGAGAAAGGGGGGAAATCTACTCCCTTTATAAATATTGATGCCTCTCCTCTGTATTCCTCTTCTCCTCATGTACATATTATAGTTTGTCGCTCAAGGGATTGCTATATGGATGTAATTCTTGAGACAATTAGATAAATCATCTTTGAGGTGGAATAGGAAGTTCAATTTGAATGCAAATTCATTTTGATCAATAGGTAGCCAAGGATAATAGAATCTTTATGCCTGAGATTGGCACTTTTACTCGATATCAATAGAACTCATACATGCAGGCAGTCAATTTCTATTGGCATATAAAAACGATTATGGGAATAGTTCTTATTGAGAGATCTGATACTCAATAAGAGACATTGGTTTGCAATGTAAATATTTTAGATAAACTAGAGAAGTTGGATAACAAAGTCTATGTTTTGGTTAAGAAAATGGCAGGAATCACCTTTACCCCATTTGAGGAAAACATTGACTCACAACCATCAATCTAGGTGGACTCTCTCTCAAGATAACATGTTTAGGCGAGTTTGCATTTCTGTTACAATTTTCTACAATAACAATAGTGTAGTTCTAATAGGTAATATCTTACAATTCATTTTTGTTAGTTTTACTTTAAATGATAGACTTATAGCTTTGGAAATATGCAATCAATTAAAATTTTGAGACTCTGTTATTATTCTGGTTTCACATGTGGTAAACCAATAGTTTTTGAACATTGATTATGTATCTCTGTTTTTACAAACTAATATAAAATAATTGCCTACCATTACTATTTTTTTCAATTATGTTATAATACTATATTTAATATAATATTATATAATGTAAACATTTAATATTATAATATAATATTACATTAAATTAAAACTCTCAACCTACTACATCAATCAAAATATATATAAAATATGTTCAACCTATTTTTATATTAATTTAAAGTTAACTAAATTTAATCATATTAATAAAAGTATATATTAATATTAAATTTAAACTTCTTAACCTTAACCCATACTATAATATTTTACCCTTAACATTATATTAAACTTTAATATATATATTTTACACTTAACATTATATTAAACTTTAATATATATATTTTAGTTTGGACTAAAGTTTAAATAAGATGTTCCGCTACACCATTGGTTTGCTTGCTGGGAAATCAGACCAATAACACAGATATAGAGTTTTAAGATTACACATGTCCCTTTTCAATAGTTTGGGGGACAAAAAAAACCATAATATCTGAGTCCATAAACATTAAGAAGCAGAATTGTAGAAACTTTGCTTGGCGAGGTAAATATGACTAATTGAGACAAAAATGTGCTACCCATTGACAGTTAAGATAGAACATGAAATTTTGCGAAGACCTGGAAGTGCTGCTCAGAGTGTTGCTGTCATGGAGAGCCATTCACGTGGAGAGTCAATACCTGCCTCAATAGCCCCACCCGTGAGCCTCTGGTTGACCAAGAAGTGTATCCACAATGAGAGATAGCCACAAAACATGAGGTACCGTGGTGAGGGCCATACGAGGAGAGACCATTGTAAAACCTGATAGAGGCATACCATCTGCTAACCATTTGTTGTTTAGGAGTTTCGACACCTAATGTGAGCCACCACTGAGCAGCCACTGAATGCTCAATTACCCCATCAATAGTATCCCTGAAACCACAGAGCATGAGCCAAGCTAGCCATTCATACAACAAGGCAAACCCCCTCCGGGAGCTATGAGTGGTGTGAGACACAAGAGGGAGGAATTCAATTGCCACATTTGAAGGAGCTGAGCTTACAATTTCAAGACCAAAATTACACCATTGACAACGCCACATATGCAAGGTTGAGAAAAGACTAAACCTGCAATACGAAGGCTAGCGCCGGATAATTGACGGGCTACCTGTGGGATGAAGAATAGTCAAGGTCACCTGCTCACTACAAGGAGACCAAACATTGCCATGAGACACACACCAATACGGTGAGCTGAAAGGTTCAGAAAAGACCCCAAATTCTCCATGCTCTTGAAAGGTGCAAAATACAATAGCAATGTTGATACTCCATCTTTGCGAGGACCAGTGCAAACCAACGGAAGAACCAGGCAGCGAGCGAAGGGAGATAAGAAAGAATGTAGGCATGACGGTAGGTAGCAACACACATTGCAAAAAGAAAAAGTGACTATCGCTGATGGTGCACCTGGGCTGTAAATGGACTAGAGGAAATGTGCTTGCTAGCCATAACGCTGCCTAAACATAATTCCCATGAATACCAATTCACATAATTATGAATCACCATGATGAAGTTGAAGGTGATGAGGGAGTTAGCGTACCATAACCTAGAGTTTGAGAGTACACCCATTACTATGATATAAAGCCATTCGTGCCAACCAACAGTGGAGCTTACACAAGCCAAATGGATGTCAAAACCCTTAACTATTCGCATGTTTGTTCTAGATGGCATGTATTATCACCCACGGTGGCAGATAAACTTTAATTTATATATATATATATATATATATCTTAGTTTATCATAACCTTATATATAAGATAATATGAAATCATTTAAAATTGAGATATGGTTTCTGTGGGAAGGAATCATTGCATCCAACAGATTAATTACATTTCTCATACATTTCTTTTTAGTGCAATACATTTGTGATAGATATTTTAATATATATATATTTTTATATTAATATTTTCTAAGGGGTGATAAGAATGGGAAGGGTTATTCTCAATCATGATGAAAAGATTGAAATTAAGTACAGTTGGGAGTTAGGCAATTGCAAATAATGTGACAATGGCATATGGAATACTACAAGGCTTTTTCTGACCAAAGAAGCAAACATCACTAAATTTGGTGGTGTTGGGAGATTTGTAGACAATTATCCATCACCTTGTCATGGATCTTTGCTTAAGGATTGCAAGTTGCAAAGCATTATTGATCAAATAGGTATTTGAAACTATCCCTCTCTATTATTACCTTCTTTCATGTGTTGAGAATGAACAATTCTGCTATAGATGATGCACCAATAAAGGTGTAAACTTGTACGCAAGAGTTCTAATGAGAAATTGTATTCCTTCCCTTGCAACTATTCCTTAACAATGGGTCTGCTATGTAGTGTAAATTGTTTATATCTGCATGTCTTTTGTAGAATCTACACCTCCAAAGACTCTGCGTTCTATAGGATAGTACAACGACTAATATATATTGTTATTTTTTCTTAGGGATATATTGTTCTTTGCTTTAGATAATTGCATTTCATCATTTACATGTTACATTCACTCCATAACATCTAATCATCATTAACAATTATACAAAAGGACAATAACATCAATTATGCAGTGAGAAAAAAAGGAACAATAGAAGAAAGGCATGCACAAATAGAGACATCAGGATTTGGTTGGAGACCAGAGCAAAACCCAACAAGGGGGAAATCTCAGGATTCAATTCTTCTTCTTCTATTATGGATTCATCAAATTTTTAGCTGAGATACAAAATACATTCACACATCATCACATCAGGGTCCACCCTGGGACATATGAACCATTGTCACCGGACCACACTAAGCTATGCTAATTGTTGTCACCAGGCCACCCTGGGCCATGCTAATTGCTGCTATAAAATATATAAGAACGGTGCCATAAGAGTGAAAGCCAATCAAATCAATAAGAATGATGTCAACAATAAATCAATAAGAACGGTGCCATAAGAGTGAAAGCCATAAGTATGTGAGAGGGAGAGGTCATATGACATATGTATGTGAGATCATGGAATGAAAGTCATTATAGAGATACTGTATCAAGAGCAAGGTCTAATGCCATTACAATGAGACCATACAAAGAGCAAGAGAGTTGCATAAGACCATTTGTGAGAGTATTATAGCGAAAGTGAGTCTTGTAGCCACATGCCAAGAGTGAAGGTCCAGTGGAGAATGCAACTCCTCAAGAGCTAAAGTCCTGCGGTGAATGTGAGTCTAACCCTTGCAAAAAACACTGAGAGAAGCCATATCCGAAATATCTCAAAACCACATATACCATCTGAATTGTGTTATTTGGAGATTACCTCAACAGGGTATTTATACTAATTTTCTAATGTGAAAAGGTGCCTCTTGGAGGCAAGTTAACATGAGGTCGACTTAGGGAAATTCCAAAATTTCAAATTAATAATTTTTCCCTACTTTAAAGTCGACTTAAATGAGGCCATTGATAATTTTTTGACCCCAAAATGAATTTAATTGATAATTAATATTTGCTTGTTTAACCGACTACAACATTAGAGGAAATTTTAGCATAAAAGTGGCTTCCTAACGAAAAATAATAAAATAATAGGAAAATAATAAAATAAGAGTTCTGAATTTTGGAGGGAAAAGAAGAAAACTAATTTTTTTTCATTGTATTTTTGGTTTATCTCTTTATATGTTTACTCAAATTTAAAGTGTAGACACTCATTGGTTGCAGAGTTAAATTCCGCATCCAACAAGTACCCATTATGTATATTTTTGAGAAGACCCACATTGATAAAATTTGAAGATACATTAAAAAAACATGTTGAACAATGTGGATCTTTTCAAAAGTATGCATAATAAGTACTCATTGGATGAAGAATTTAATTCCGCATCCAACGAGTGTCTGCACTTGAAATTTCAGTAAACCTATAAGAAGATAAGCCAAAAATACAATTATATATATATATTTCCTCCAAAATATTTACATGTACATCTTTTTAAATTTAAAGGATTTTGATTTGTTTACATATTATGTACATGAAAATTTCATGGGCACTTTTAGGCTGAAATTTCCTCTAATGAGATCACAATAGGTGGTGCAGGATGAGAATTTATCCCTCACTACCAATTTCAACACTCCCTCTTAGCTAAGGAGGAATTTCCATTTGCATCAAATGTCTCATCTCATATGACATGTCTCAATCATAACATCTGGACTTGTTTCATAAAAGAAGAATACATTCAAAGGTTGTGGAGATTGAACCTCAAACCCTCCATCTCAATTATATCAACAAAACATCCATCTCATCGCATCTGGTCTCAATTTCCTTTTATCATTAGTTGAATAATCTTGATCCAATAGAAGAAGAAGAAGGGTCATCATAGGGGAGCTTCGGCTACCACCCTGCCAACTCAATCATCATCATAGGGGAGCATCCAACTTCCTTCCTATATGTAATCATTAATATGGTCATATGAAGAAGAATCATTACAGGAGAGTTCCAACTCAACCCTCATCATAAGGGGGCCCAACTCAACCCTTCATCAATAGGCGAGATCTACTTACCGCAAGGGCAAGGATCACACTCTGTCACATTGACATGGGACAATAGGCGAGATTTACTTAAGGATCACACTCTATCCTATATTTTAGTGATAATAGGCGAGAATGTCTTGAGGATCACACTATGTCCTATTGGCTGTTGATCCTCTGTCGAGACCCTTAAGATTCAAGTGATATAACACATACATCCAAGACTTGAGCGAGATCGACTTACCACATGGGTAAGGATACACAACCTATCTTAAGTCACCTCAACCCATTGACCAGATGGGGAGGTCCAATCCCAACATGCCCAACTTATGGGTAGGATGCCAACTGAGGTATACTTTGTCAAGGCAACAATAGGTGAGATCAGATTACCAAAGGGGTAAGGATACACACCCTATCCTATTGTCTAGAGGTCCCTCAACTCTAGGAACCTTTACTGCTACATTCCTACCCTAGGAGATCAACAGGGGGGGAATCGTGCTCAGTGTTCTCGATCAACTTGGGACCCTTACCCAGAGGGTCACATCCATCAATCCAGGCTGCCCTCTAAAGATCAAAACATATCAAAGTGCTCATATCTGGTACTGGCTTAAACAAATCACTGAAGAGTTCAAGTGTACTTCCTTATGTAGTACTTTCGAGCAACAAACTTTTGTTTTCCTTTTCATATAGGACATCAAATCAAATATTATGTTAGAGCAAATACATATCATAAAGAAAAGAATACCATATTCATCCTTTCTCCTTGTTACACAGGGAGGCAACAACCACAAGCCTAAGCTTGTCTCATACAACAACATTCTCTTAATCCATGAAGATATATAATATTATATATATATATAATAAATATATATATATATGCGCTTGTGTGTATGCGTCTTGACTTTTTTAGATAAGGGTGCATTCATGGCAATACAAACATGGACAATTTAGTGGCTAATATTCGTAGTGGGCTAATTTCCATGCTTTTTCAAAAAAGAGACTCACCGATTTTCTTTTTTTCTAAAATAATTCGCCCAGTTTATAAATATATATTTTTTTACCTTAAATATCGCAATATTATATAGAGAATATATATAAAAACTTAATAGATTTGAATGTTTTTACAAAGATATCACCAAATATTTTATAGTTTTCATATTAGAGACTAGCAAGATTTGTCGAGGTTTCTAAACTTTAAGATAAATTTCCATCCTTAAAATTTTCCCTGAACACAAGGATCCATCAGATCTAGCAACAATAATCCATTAAAGCAATCTAGAATGCCATGTTTCTAACAAAACACTTCTACACAAGAAGAGGTTCTTGAAACTGCGTGGGGTTGAAGAATTTTGTTAGCAATGAACGACTAGCACATAACATTCATTAACAAAGAAATATCAGTGATCATCAATCCAAGTTTAGAAGAATTATTTCAATCTACAATCATGGGTCTCCTATTCATCCACTTCAAAACCTCTAAGATATCCTCAATTTTACAATTATTATGCAAATAGTAATAAGTGCTTGGATCTCATCAAGGGTCTCTCCCTTTGAATGGAAGACCTCTACAATCATCATCAATATTGTATATCATGCATCAAGACTATCACATATCACAAAATCAAACTATATTAGGTTCTCATATATCTGTCACTGTCACAGCAAGCCATCATCAACTATTCAATTTGGCTTTACTATTATATATGAACATGTCGTCAATCATTCATCAAGGGTTAATGTCATAGAATTAGGGTAGATGACAAGAGTACCTCCATTTAATCTGACATCTCTATTATGCTATACAATCATTTTCATGAGTGTCCCATCATCAAAAGGGCATCTAATCTTGACACATTGTTAAATGTTGTTAAGTCATCATAGCAGTTACACCTTATCAAAGCCGTATCAAGATCAACAAGAAGATAGTTAGTAAATCCTGAGTATCAATCTTACAACCACACTATAGCTATTAGGGTTATACAAACATTGACAACAATATCAAGTTACAATATATCAAATTCAATGTTTCTAGCTATGCTTTATCTTTAGACAAAATCAGGATATCAAATATCAATGAGATTTAAACTATAAAAAAAATCAATATATCAAATGTATCGGGGATCAAACTTACTCACATATTATTTGAATGACATGCATTACACATAGAATACTATATGAATCAAGACTTTTCTAAAGGGCAATATTCTAGTCATACTTCAGGGCTTAACTTTCCATCCCAATATTGCAGCTAAATTGTAACAACTATACATACATCATAATATATTCAGATACCTTAGCGACTTGTAGTACTTGATTAACATATATACTTTGTCATCTTGCATATGCCCAAAAATACTTTTCACTTGCTCCCAAAATAAATTTACATCAAGTTCCTTTTCTTGTTCTAGTTTCCTGTTCCTGCTCCAACTTTTCTCTTCCGGCACAATCTCTCTTTTCCTACACTATTTAACATCCATATGATCCTCAAGAAGGATATTATTATCACATATTCATTAGGAAGTTGGAAGTATTCAAATAAATATTCATGTAGGAAGTTGGAAGTATTCAAATAAATATTCATGTAGGAAGGATAAGCAACAATTAAAATAATAAATCTAAACAAGAGCAATGTCATAAAGGAATAACATAAATCTAGAAGGTACTTATCTTTAAGGAGGCACTAAAGAAATTTTGAGGTCTAAAATGGGCCTCCTAAGGAATATTATAAAATAATAGTAGAAATAATAAAATAAGATTATATTACATTATCAAATTTTAGATGGAAAAAAGAAAAACACTACTTTTTCAACTCGTATTTTCAACTTACCTCCCTACAATTTTACTTAAATTTTGAGCAGGAGCACTCATTGGATGCAAATTTTGATTCCTCATCCAAGGAGTACTCATGTTTCATACTTTTGATGGACCCTTCTACACGAAAAATGGAAAATACATGAAAAAACGTGATTGCAATAACATCTTTCTTCTATTTCTCATTTTTCATGTAGTAAGGTCCATCAAAAGTATGAAACATGTGTACTCCTTGGATGAGGAATCAAATTTTACATCCAATGAGTGCTCTTGCTAGAAATTTGAGTAAAAATGTAGGAAGGTAAGTTGAAAATACAAGTTGAAAAAGTAGTTTTAAATTTTAAATTTTTAATCTTTTTACTCTTTTACCAAAAAAAATGGTGAATCATCCCCCATGGTTAACATCATCATCTTGAATCCTATTGGTTCTTATAAAGTTGATTTTGGTTGTACATATTTTTTGAAGTCCATTTTTGACCTCAAAATTTCTCTAATGGTTGAATGAAGTGATCAACTCCCTCTTGATCCAGCGTCCAAGAGTCATTATTGTGCATCATCCACATCTCAATGTTGCCTTCAAAAGAAATGCATAAGAAGAATCCCTATCATGAGGTCCCTTAGGTCATCAAACACATATTAGCAAAAGAGGAGATGCTTCATCTTGGCAACATCAATATTTTCAATCAACTTCATCAGTAGCCAAACCTAACTATCAAGTAAAATCATCTCCTATAGTGAGGCTATCACATCTAGGGTTATATTGAATCTTTCACTGATCATCCTAGGGTTTCAAGATTGTGTAACTCAAGCCTTCATCATATACAATCCCTTCACACTATAGGGTTTCTTCTAAACCCTGACCTCATGTTATCCACCAAACCCTAATAATCAGGTTGCCTAGGGTTTCCTTCAAACCCTAGCATTCTTTTATGTCTCTACCATCCCTTTCACTTATTCATTGATGTCTTCATAGGAATGATCTCAATGACTTTTCTTCAACCCAACTCTGATGCCATGTTAATTTTTCCTAGGGCTATATTGTTCTTTGCTTTAGATAATTGCATTTCACCATTAACATGTTACATTCACCCCATAACATCTAATCATTATTAGCAATTATACAGAAAGAACAATAACATCAGTAATGCATCAAAACAAAAAAGAACAAAAAAAGAAAAACATGAACAATAGAGACACCAGGGTTTGGTCGGAGACCAGGGAAAAACTCCATAAGGGGAAAACTCAAAATTCAATTCTTCTTCTGTTAGAGATTCATCAATTGTTCAGTTGAGATTCAAAGTACATCCATACATCATCATATCAAGTGCCACCCTGGGCCGTACAAACCACTGTCATTGAGTCACCCTGGGCCATGCTAACTATTGTCATGAGGCCACCCTGGGCCATGCTAATTATTGTCACCAGGCATACAATGCCATATATTGATACCTCTATTATTTTGCATTGCAATATTGCTATAATATCATACCACTACTAAAAGTGTATATATAAGATGCCATACCAATACGATGTTGCCATACCAATATCATAATGCTATACTAATACTGTGCAAAGATACCATATGCAGCGGAACCATGCCATTGAGGATCCAAACATAATGCGTAGAGAGTGGCATACATAATGCGAAGATATATGTAATGTAAACACATAGAAGCTATATGTAGATGACATATATAATTGTGTGCCATACTAACATTGATTTGCATATATATATGATTCCAAACCAATATAGCGATCTTATAAGTGACACAAAGGTACCGAATCATACATATAAAGGAGACCATATACTAGTGCAAGACCACAATAATGTGTTAATTTGGCAGGTCGGGGACAAATTCCCTCCTTTGGACAATTTTCCTCATCAAGAAAGACCCTTTTTGAATAATGAGTCCATACAGGTTGAGTGTATTGAAAGAGTATGGAATGGCTTGTTAAAGAGTTTTGATAACCCCAACGTTTCGGACTACAATCATCATTAAATAATTATAACATACTTTTTATGATAATTAAAATTAAGTACATTCATATATATATATATATATATATATTAAATCAAATTAAATTAAATTAGATAGTTTAAGCATAGTCTAATAAAAAATTCCGAAATTATTAATTAATCCTTATTACCTTTACAATCATCATTAATTAATTATAACATACTTTTTATGATAATTAAAATTAAGTACATTCATTGAATAAAAAAATCATTATTAGTAATAACTACACATGTTTAGAGTGTAAATTAATTAACCAAATTGACATATTAATATTTAAGCCGACCAAGCTTTACAAAAAAATTATTCACCTAAACACATATACATCATTAGCTCTTTTATATGATATATTCTCAAGATATGAAGCGTTCCCCTGATGATGGATTCACTTTGTAGTCCGAAACGTTGGGTTATCAAAACTCTTTTACAGGTCATTCCACACTCTTTCAAGACCCTTCCTAGACCTTGGAAGAATTTAATTTGGTTAAGGAAAAATATATTTTTAATATGAAAGTCCACATATGCACAAAAGGACAGATCGACCTAAAAAGAATTTTGACACCCTTGGATGGCTATAAATACAAGTCAAGTTACCCTCAGTTGGAGAATCGTTAAGCATTTTCTTCTTCTCTCTTATTTGGTTTGGCTTGCACAAGTTTGAAATTGGTTTGCGGATATTGGTTCATACAGGTTTGAGATTGCAGGGTCCGAAGTTCACACGCACGGATTATGGTTTTGTTTTGTAGTCGTAGGGTTGTTATAGGAATTTTTCGGATGTAGCTGCATGCACAAAAGCCTCTCCGTGTGGCCGAAACGCTTCAACCACACACATAATCATTTGCTCTGTGTGGCTGATACCTAGGGTTTCAGGTGACAATCGACCACAATTTTTTTAGAGTTGATCACAGATGTTGACAGTTGACCGCGGGCTTGTAAACAATGTTTTTGGTTAGTTGTGTTGCTGGGTTCATCTCTTGGATATCGTTTAGTTGGTTTTACTGGATAGTTTTTCTATTGAATAATTAGATCATTGTACTCTCTCTTTGCTGAACATTTTATGACATTCTAATAAGAAGAAGAATTTGAAAGGGTTTCCCCCCTTGTGGGGTTTTGTCTTGGTCTCTGACTAATCCATGTGTCTCTATGTGTGAATGTTGTTATTCTATTGTTCCTTTATGTTCTGTTGCATTGTTGATGATATTGTTTTTTCTACATAATTGCATATGGTGTAATGATGTTATAATGTTGTGGGGTGAATTCAATGTGTAAATGATGAAATGCAATTATCTAAAGTAAATAACAACTTATTCTTAAGAAAAATTAACATGGTATCAGAGTTGGGATGAAGAAAAGTCATTGAGATCACCCCTGTGAAGACACCTTTGATGGAAACACGAGAAGATGGAGGAGACTTGAAGGAAACCCTAGGCAATTTGGTTATTAGGGTTTGATGGATATCAGGAGGTTAGGGTTTGGAAGAAACCATGGAATACAATATAGGTTTGAGTTCTGCAATATTGAAACCCTAGCATGATCAACGAGAAGTTATTCTAGCACTTGTGACAAATTTAGTGTAACCCTAGTTGGGCTACTCTTAATTAAGCCTGGTTGTTGATGAAGTCAATGAAAATATTGAAGACAACATTATTACATGGATAATGGACAATACTAACCCTTGAAGGCTGGTTCAAGAGGGATATGATCACCTCTCGTTAAAGATAAGTACCTTTTAGATTTATGTCTTCATGACACTATTCTTGTTTAGATTATTGCTTAGCCTTCCTGCAATTTTGAGTATTTGAATACTTCTAACCTCTAGATGAGATGTGATAAGCAGATCTCTCTTGAGGATCATCTAAGTTGCAGGAAAAGATGGCTAGTGTAGGAAGTGAAGAGCTAGTGCTGGAAAAGGAAAGAAGTACCTGAGGAAAGTTTTTGAAAGTCTTCAAATTTGCATTCGAAAATTACAATATACAAGTACTATAGCTACCAATGACAAATAAGTGTTATAAGTTGCAAAGGTATCTGAATATTACAAGGTATGTATAGTTTATTATTTCAGTGTTATGATTTAGCTGCAAGATTGGATGAAAAGTTAAGGCCCCTAAGGTATGTATGTGAAAGTAAATGGCTCATGCATGCATATGAAAGTAAGTTTGAATTTTGGTACACGTGATATATTGGTGACTTGATATTTGGCAAGTATCTTACATTTTATTAGACATGGTGGATTTCCAGATTTTATAAAGCTAGCTAAAAACATTGATTTTGATATATGGTAACTTGATACTATTTCTAATTCTTGTGATAAGCATGGTAACCCTGATAATAAAAGTAATACTCATTATCTTCTTGATGATATTGGTTAGGTTTTGTTAAGCTCAGTAAATTTGACATTGTATGCCTTGACTTGATGGTTGAGTAATGTGATCAAGAAAATGATGGTGTGATTATGATCCTTGAAATATGAAGATACACTTATATGACACTAATATTTGATGATATGTTCATTTGTGATAATAAAGCAACCGATGACAATTTGTTATGACTATGATTTACATATGTCTAAGATCCCGACTCTGTGATCTGATAGTTTTGTTGATGCATAACAATATTATGATAGACATGTTGATGTCTTGATTCAGAGGGAGAAACTCTCCATGAGATCCCAACACCTATTATTATTTGCAGTAAATGACTAGACGACTCTTGATTATTGGAGCAAGGTTTCTAAACATGAATAGATGATCATCTAATGTTGTTAGTTTTGGCAAGTTCTAGTTTGCGCTGAGAGGGTTTCTCCTAGTCCAAGCCCCAACTATTGGGAGAAAGGCTTAAGGGTGCAGCTATAGGCCTCCCAGCCAGACAAAAGAAGGCCCATGGGTGCGGTTGAGCTTGTAGGATACATAAACTAAAATCTTATGCATGAAACCAAGAACACACTAGGAGCATGACAAATCTACAAACATGAAGCAAATGATAGAGAGTTCTATGAGGAAGGAACAATGAGATCTACATAATGTTTGACTTGTTGCAGAGAATGTGAATGTCTTAACTCATCTTGTGTTTGTAGGGGTATGCAGTATGCACATTAATATGTTGTTTGTCTTGATTTGATCTTTGGAGCTAGTATGACATCACATGATTGCTCCTTAGTATGCAATGATTTTTATTGTAGAAATATCACAATAAATTAATAGCAGAAACTTATATGGCTTGTGAATTTAGTAGCAATAATGATTCATATTATGATCACGTGGATGACTTGATAAAGTTTGATTTGATATTTCTTGGTAAATGACAGTTGTTGACATAACAATAAGGCTGTAACCTGGTACTTGAGTATGAACTGTTTGAGCAAGTACTATATATGACAATGATATGTTGTAACAACAAGAGTGAGTTTCGATTGGCAGAGAATCCCATATATAGTTAGATATGATATATCTTTATACATTGAGGCATTGCTTAATCTTGTGGTTGTTGCCTCCGTGAGAGGGAGAAAGGATGAATAAGGTATCCTTTTATGATATGTATTTGTTCTAACATAATATTTGATTTGATGTCTTGCATGGACAGGAAAACAAAGGATTGCTGCTCTTAGTAATGTATAACGCAATGTGACTAAACTCTTCGGTGAATTGTTTGAGCTGATACTGGATATGAACACATTGATATGTTTATGATCTACATAGAGCAACATGGATTGACGGATGAGACCCTCCTGAGTAAGGGTTCGAGATGATCGAGGACATTTAGCTAGCTGTCCCCCCTTGTTTGAGCTCCTAGGGTGAGGAATTGAGCCAAAAATCTCTTAGGGTTGAGGGAACTCTGGACAATAGGTGCGTGTGATCCCTACTGTCACCCTAAGGGTATCTCCCCTATTGTCACCCATAGGGTGTGTGTGATCCTTGTATGTCTTGACAAGTTGGGTATCTCCACTATCTTGATCTCGCAAAGTGTACCCCAGTTGGCATCATACCCACAAGCCAAGTTTCTTGGGATTGTTCCTCCCTATCTGGCCAACGGTTGAGGAGGCTTGCGAGCGTGTGATCCTTACCTTTGGTATGTCGGGTATCTCATCCAAGCTTGAATTATGATGTAGGTGTTCTACCACATAACTCTTAAGCGTCATTGCTGGGAAGATCAACATGCAATAAATGGTTGTGATCCTTACCTCGTATAGCTAGTGGTATCTTTCCCATTGATTGCACAATGGTATGGTTGTGATCCTTGCTTGGTAAGTGGTATCACACCTATTACTCGATCTAGGGTGGTAGTCGTATGCTCCCCGATATGAGATGAATTGGGGTGAGAGTGTCTCATAAGACCTTCGCGATTGTCGCAAACATGAGGTGAGAGTCTCCCATATGACCTTCCTCATTGTCACTGGTTTCCAAGTTGAGATGAGCTCCCCAATGTGGTTCCAGGTTGAGCAAGGCTCCCTGATGTTGTTCTGGATTGAGCTAAGCTCTCCAATGTTGTTGCGGGTTGAGTTGAGCTCCCCTATGATGTCAAATTCTTCTTTTAGATTCAAGAGTGTTCAACATATGAGCAAATATAAGAACATATGAGCTGAGATAATCAGAGATGACTCACATGGGTAGTGACAACATTTGTTGATGAGATACTTGTGATGGGATATATGTTGTAGTCAGTAATTTCTCCCGAGCTGAGAGGAGTGTTAATTTGGCAACTTAGGGACAAATTCCCTCCTTTGGACATTCTTCCTCATCAAAAATGACCCTTCTTAGCCCTTGGAAGAATTTAATTTGGTTAAGGAAAATTATATTTTTAATATGAAAGTCCACATGTGCACAAAAGGACAGGTCATCCCAAAAATAAATTGGACACCCTTGGATGACTGAATACAAGTCAAGTGACCCTCATTTGGATATCATCATCAAACATTTTCTGCTTCTCTCCTCCTTGGTTTGGTTCACACAGGTTTGAAGTTGGTTCGCAGATATTGGCTCATGCAGGTCCAAGATTGTAGCGTCCGAAGCTCGCACTTGTAGATTAGGGTTTTGGTTCTCATTCGTAGGGTTGTTAAAGGAAATTTTCGACTGTACCTGCAAACACAAAAGCCTCCTCGTGCAGCTGGAACGCTTCAACATCATGCATAATCATTTGCTCTGTGCGGACGAGACCTAGGGTTCCAAGTGACATTTGACCACAATTTCCGACAGTTGACTGCAGGCTTGTGAACAATGTTTTTGATCAATTGTGTTGCTGGGTTCATCTCTTGGATATTGTTTAGTTGGTTTTGTTGAATAGTTTTGTTATTGAAGAATTAGATCATTGTACTCCTTTGCTAAACATTTTATGACAATCTAATAAGAAGAAGAATTTGAAAGGGTTTCCCCCTTGTAGGGTTTTGCCCTGGTCTCCGACCAATCCTGGTGTCTTTATGTGTGAATGTTTTTTTTTCTATTGTTCCTTTATGTTCTACTGCATTGTTGATGATATTGTTCTTTCTACATAATTGCATATGATGTTATAATGTTGTGGGGTGAATTCAATGTGTAAATGATGAAATGCAATTATCTAAAGCAAAGAACAATGTAGCCCTAAGAAAAAATAACATAATACGAATTCATTGCCATTACAAGAAATCAATAAGAATGATGCCATAAGAGCGAAATCCATAAGTATGCGAGAGAGAGAGAGGTCATATGACATATATATGCGAGATCATGGAATGCAAGTCATTACAAAGATATTATATCAAGAGCAAGGTCTAATGCCATTACAGTGGGACCATACAAAGAGCAAGAGAGTTGCACAAGACCATCTGCGAGAGTACTATAGTGAGAGTGAGTCCTATAGTGAGCTTGAGTCTAGTAGCCACATGCCAAGAGCAAAGGTCCTATGGAGAATGCAAGTCCTTAAGAATGAAAGTCATGTAGCGAATGTAAGTCTAACTCTTGCAAAAAAATACAGAGAGAAGCCATATCCGAAATATCTTAGAACCATATATACCATTCGAATTGTGTTATTTGGAGATTACCTCAACGATGTATTTATACTAATTTCCTAATGCAAAAATTTCCCTCTTGGAGGCAAGCCGACATGAGGCTGACTTAGGCAAATTCCAAAATTTCAAATTAATAATTTTTCCCTCCAGTTTGAAGTCGACTTAAATGAGGACATTGATAATATTTTGGTTCCAAAATGAATTTAATTGATAATTAATATTTGCTTGTCTGTACAAGTGCAAGATCACAATAGGTGGTGTAGGATGAGAATTTTTCCCTAGCTGCCAATTTCAATAGATATTAAGAATAAAGACCATCATGCGGTTACACATATAGCTTTCTTAGAAGGATTTTCGTTGTACTCACTTATTGTACTCCAAATTTTCAAATTAATAATTTTTCCCTCCAATTTGAAGTCGACTTAAATGAGGACATTGATAATCTTTTGGTTCCAAAATGAATTTAATTGATAATTAATATTTTCTTGTTGTACAAGTGCAAGATCACAATAGGCGGTGTAGGATGAGAATTTTTCCCTAGCTGCCAATTTCAATAGATATTAAGAATAAAGACCATCATGAGGTTACACATAGCTTGCTTAGAAAGATTTTCATTGCACTCACTTATTACACAGGCAAGATCTAGGTGCAGATTTTAATTTAATACAATCTCATCACAATTATTACAAAAAAAAATAAAAAGATAAAAAAATATTAATATCACATATATCTATTTGAACATATTTATTTTAGAATACCATCATGTTTAGGACTTGTTTTTGAAATATGTTTATGATATTAGGTTTAATCTTACTATTAAACTAACTTGTTTTTGTAAATAAACACAAGATTAGTGACATCAAGTTTAATAGGATTATAGAGTTTTTTAAAGATAATATTTAGTTGAAAATGCAAAATGAAAATAAAATTGAGTCTGTTGATGAGAAGGGTAGTGTTGATCAAATGGGTTCATTTAATTAAGGAAAATTAACCGTAACTAGATTACATTCTGAATTGACCTTAGTATGTGATATGTGATGTAAGAAACTTGATGTATTACAATGATTGTCATGCATATCTTGATTTCTTTATACAATGCATTTCTCCAGATGAATTTGGAATAATCATCAACAACTCCATCAATGGAGATTCATGACGAATCTTATGTATTCCATTATCGTTAATGCATATGTTGACACGACACAACATTTCTATAGATATCTATTATCATAATATTTGGGAGTTAAATGAACATCCAATCATTCAAAATTGTTTTAAATCACCACAACAAGAAGTTTCATGATGATTATCATAATATTTGGGAGTTAAATTAACATCCAATCATTCAAAATTGTTTTAAATCACCACAACAAGAAGTTTCATGATGTTTAAAATGATATTGGAAGTTTCGCGATGTTTAGAAGGATATCAGGCCAATCCGACATTTGGGATACGATTTCAAAGAATTATAATGCCTTAAAAAAATACATTGTAATATCAGAACACATTTATATTTAAGAAAATGTCATAGACTTATTGTTTTTACTTCAATAAAAAGGTATATACATTGTAATATAAAAATGCATTTATATCATAATGGTAAAAAACACATTGAATACATCTCTACACTAAGACTTTTCATGACTTTTTGGTTGGTTATTATCTGTAATTTTATGGGATGATTTCATCCAGTAATATTTCTATGTTTTATTTATGTGATGCAGGAGCATCCGAATGAAGAGGCAATAACTGGGATATGTTTTGTTTTGTTTTTTTGACAAATTGAGAGGAAAACACTTCAAGCTTTTGTTTCATTTAGTTTCATTTAGTGTTATTTTAAATTAAGGTCAAATCAACCATTGTTGATTTTTGAATTAGACAAAATAGGATTAGATAGGAACTAGTTTGAGGAAACTGTTTCGTAAGTGAGGAACGGTTCCTCGAACTGTAAAAGGAATTGCTAATGATGTATTGAAAAGGAAAAAAAGAAAAGTAGGGAGGGAGCCAAATAAAATGTGATTGTAAGGCTATGGGCAAGTTGTAAGTAGAGGCCATTGATAACGGAAGATCGGGCCAAAGATAGAGAAATTATGCAAATGTTTATTTATACCTAGATTTAGTTCCAGACTGTATAAGTGCGTGATTCAAACTTGGAATGTTAAATTATGTGTATCAGATATTTTGTGTAATAGTTGAATGCAGGCGGAGTCGCGTAGCGGAACAATGAAGGAAGAAGAACCATGAAATAACCCGAGTCGCAGAGAAACATTGAAGAAATAATATAAAACCCAAATCAAAAGGAAGAGTGAAGAGGCGAAGTGATGATGCATAAACACCATTGGATTTATCAGATCAATGAATAGGGTTCAATCACATAGAACTGAAATATCGCATCACAATGTTTCGATCATAAGGAATGAACCTTGGGCCACTGGAACCAACGATAGCGATTTGCAACGAGCGATATCATTGCTGAACCGTTGGATCAACGGTGGAAGATCGTCGCGGAGTATCGCATCGCAACAATCCAAGGGGAAGGATTTAACATTGGCGGTAGCGATTGCAACTTGTGATTGCATTGCGAAACCCCATGGTAATGTATCGGCCGAGAGTGAATGCGACATGCGAAGTTAAGCAGAACCGATAAGGAATAGGCATCGTTATATAGCATTTGGAATCCGGCGTTATCACATATCGGAGGAGGAGTTATGTGTTGTGTGACCGCGACCAACCCCGATTGCGATTAGCGATAAAGGGGATCCCTCGAGAAATGTGCAAAGACTATGGAATAAGCGGGAAAAGGTGTGTTACACATGTTTTATGCGTATTTCCTTTATAAAGGTTTTATAATAATTATAGCGCCGATTTGAAGGATTTATGTCGTAAGTCCAAGATAACCAAGGTTAAAGAGGAGTGGTGCTATATATGCGAGATTAAGGACTTAAAGGGTTATAGAGTTCTGATAGGAAGAAACAATGAAGGGAAAGATTGGGTTACTGAATTGAATCATTCCGCAGAGACTGGTTAAAGGGTCCGTAGCCATTAAGGTTTGAAGATTGGTGCATGCAGGTATTTGACGACATCATTTTGGTATCAGAGCATGTTTTCCTTCTCTTAGTAAAGATGGAGGTAGGAAGAAGGGGTCGAGGAAGGGCCGTCAGAAGAGCAGTAGATGAAGGGCTATGAGAAGAAATTAGAAATTTAACTACACGTTTGGCAGCGGTGGAAGCAGGGAGGCGTAGAGATCCGAAAAGTGGGGATGACAGTGAGGAGGAAAACATAGCCACGACAGATGGGCCAGATGACGAAGGACCAAAAATTAAGCTATTGAGGTCAGTTTTGTTGGCTAGCAGTAAGCCAAAATCAGAGCTCTCTAATTATGATGGCAGTCTGTCCACATAGGCATTGTTAGACTGGATAAGTGAGCTAGATAAATATTTTGAGTATGAAGAAATCAACGAAGACAAGAGGATCAGGTTTGCTGTCACCAAATTGAAGGGACATGCAGCATTATGGTGGGACAATGTATAGGCAGAAAGGAGGAGATTAAACGAACCCTTGATTAAAAAATGGGACAGGATGGTTGCAAGAATGAAGAGTAAGTTTCTGCCTAAATATTATCAAATTGCCCTTTATAGACAAGTACAAAATCTGAAGCAGAGAATGATGACTATGAAGGAATATAATGAAGAATTTTATCAAGTTAACCTGAGAGCTGGCTATGTAGAAGATACCCTTGAGAAAACAATGAGGTTTGTAAATGGTCTACGGATGGAGATCCTAAACGAAATTAGCATTCTTTCCCCTAAGACCATGGATGAAGCTTATTAGAGTGCTTTGAAGGCAGAGGAAAAGATTGCTAGGAAACAAAATGCCAGAAGAGGACGTGTTTTTGGTAGAGGTCGAGGAAAGACCTTTGGCAGAGGTAGGACTGCCAACAACAATGAAGAAGGTAGTAGTTTGAAGACTTCAGGACAGAGTGAAAGGGAAGGTAACACCAGAGGAGGAAGGCCTTACCAGCGAGGAAGAGGTAATGGCAGAGGCAGAGGAAATGCCTATCAATGTTACAAGTGTCATAAGTGGGGACACAAGTCTTTTGAATGTCCTGAAAATGAACCAATTGGGCAGAGGTGAGCATATGTTTCTCAGCCCGATGAAGCAGATGCATTGCCACAGGAGGTAGAAAATATGCCAGAAACCAGAGAAGCCTTGGTATTGAACAAGGTATTATTAAAACCAGCCAAGGAAGTAGCTGAGCAGACACAAAGGAAAGCATTGTTTTGGACTGTATGCAAGTTGCATGGGAAATGCTGCAAATTGATTATAGATAATGGAAGTACTGATAATTTGATAGCTACTGAAAAGGTGGAGAAATTGGGTTTGAAGAAGTTGAAGCACCCAACTCCATATAGGGTGTCTTGGTTGCAAAAAGGTCACCAACTAATGGTCGATGAGTAGTGTGAAGTAGAGTTTCATATTGACAAGTACAAAGACAAGGTGACTTGCGATATCATGCCTATGGACGTGTGCCATATTCTGTTGGGCAGACCATGGCAGTATGATAGGAAGGTCGTCCATGACGGGACAACAAATTGTTACAAGTTTGTTAAAGATGGGATTAAGCATACCCTAGTGCCTATGAAGGAAGAGGATGTTGTAGAAAAAAGTAGAACAAAAGCACTACTTTGGGTGGAAAAGAATTTCTGTGACAAATGGAGGATGATGAAGTGAAGTATGTGGTTGTGCAAAGGCCAAAACCAATATTGATCCATACTAAAGTCACTGACTTACCTGAAGAGATACAGAGCATGCTGCAAGAATTTAGTGATATTGTGGTAGACGATCTACCGGAGAAATTACCACTAAAGCAAAGCATTAGTCACCATATTGATTTTATTCTAGGAGCCAGTTTGCCAAACAAGGCTCCTTATCGGATGAGTCCGAAGGATAATGAAGAAATCTGGAAGCAGGTGCAGGAATTTTTGGATAAAGGACTGATTCGGAAGAGTTTAAGCCCTTGTGTAGTTCTGACTGTTTTAAGTCCCAAGAAGGGAGGTGAGTGGAGAATGTGCACAGATCCCCAGGCCATTAACAAGATCACCATCATGTACATATTTCCTTTACCTCGGATGGATGATATGATGGATTGTTTGAGTGGAGCAACATACTTTTTAAAGATAGACTTGAAAAGAGACTACCACCAAATCAGAATTCAAGAAGGTGACGAGTGGAAGACAACTTTCAAGACTAATGAAGGCTTGTATGAATCGCTGGTTATGCCGTTTGGATTGAGTAATGCCCCTAGTACGTTCATGCGATTGATGAACAAGATGCTGAAGGAATTCATTAGTCAATTTGTGATCGTGTATCTGGATGATATACTTATATTAAGCAAGATGAAGGAAGAACATTTTCGACACGTGAGGTATGCATTGGAAAGATTGCAGCAAAATAAATTACTGTTAAATTTGAAGAAATGTTTTTTTTTCAAGAAAAAGTTAATTTATTTGGGATTTGTGATTTCCGAGAATAACTAAAAATGGATCCGAAAAAGGTTGCAACCATAGTTAGCTGGCCATCTCACAAAAAATTGTTTGAGGTACGGAGTTTTCATGGATTGGCAAGTTTTTATCGGAAATTTATTAAAAATTTTAGTGGGATTTGTGTACCCATGCTGGGCAACATTAAGAAGACAAACCCACCTTTCCATTAGACAGAAATGGCAGAGAAGAGCTTTCAGTTACTCAAAAGGACGATTACCGAAAAACCAATTTTGAGATTACCAGACTTTAACAAACTTTTCCAAGTTCGTTGCGATGCCAGTGGGACATCGATTGGTGTAGTACTTAGTCAAGAGGACAAGCCAGTGGCCTATTTTAGTGAGAAACTAAATGAAACTAGGCAGAAATACACGTCTTATGACAAAGAATTTTAAGCAGTGGTTCAAGTGCTAAAGCATTGAAGACATTATTTGTTGGCTAATGAATTTGTCTTATTTTCAGACAATTCTGCGTTGCAGTATGCAGCAACACAAGCTGAACCATAAACATGCGAAGTGGGTGAAATACTTGCAGAGTTTCACGTTTGTGTTGAAACACATCAGCGGTCAAGCCAACAAAGTGGCAGATGCGTTAAGTAGGAGGAATTTGATCCTACAGGAGAGTACAATACAAGTATTAGGATTTGAACATCTTAAGGACTTGTATGAGACAGATGCAGATTTTAAGGAATCTTATGAAGCTTGCCAAAATCAATTGTTGAGGGATAACAATCCATGGCTAGACTATAATATGCAAGAAGGATTGTTGTTCAAAGGAGGGCAGTTGTGTAATTCCGGAATGTTCTATGAGAGAGAACTTAATCCAAGAAAAGCATAATGGAGGTTTAGTAAGGAATTTTGGCATAGACAAGACCTTAGATCAGTTAAGCCACTTTTACTATTGGCTGAAGATGCGCAGAGATGTACAACGGTTTGTGACTAGACGCAAAGTGTGTCAGCTTGCAAAGGGACACAACCAAAACACAGGGTTGTATATGCCCTTACCCATTCCGAACAGACCATGCGACTCAGTCAATTTAGACTTTGTCTTAGGTTTGTCAAAGACACAACAGGGGTTCAATTCCATCATCGTGGTGGTGGATCGTTTCACCAAAATGGCACATTTCATTCCATGCAGGAAAACCAGTGACGCCACACATGTAGCACATTTGTTCTTTATCGAGATAGTCAGATTGCATGGCTTGCTGAAGTCTATTGTTTTAGACTGAGACGTTAAGTTTACAGGATAATTTTGGCAAACCTTATGGAAAAGATTAGACACCAAACTAAACTTCAGCTCAACTTATCATCCGCAGACTGATGGTCAAACCGAAGTGGTGAACCGAAGTTTGGGGAATTTATTGAGGAGTTTGGTTGGAGAAAATTCTCGACAGTGGGATCGTGTGCTTGCACAAGTGGAATTTTCTTATAAAGATTCGCCCAACCGGAGCACAGGTAGTAATCCTTTCCAGATCCTATACGGAATGCATCCATGGGGAGTACATGAGTTACAGGATTTGGGACAATTGGAGTGCAGGAGTGCTGATGGTGAAGATTTCGCAAAGGCAATCAACGATCTTCATGAACAGGTGAAATTAAAATTACAAGACAACAGCCAAAGATACAAGCATAAGGCAGATTTGAAAAGGCAGGAGGTACAATTCAACATAAGAGACCTGGTATTAGCACACCTACGCAAAGAGAGGTTCCCTAAAGGCAAGTACAACAAGTTGAAATGGAAAAAGATTGGGCCTTGCAGGATTCTTCGGAAATTTTCTGCGAATGCTTACGAATTGCAGTTACCCCCAGGGATTGGAATTTCACCCATTTTCAATGTAGCAGACCTGTACCCCTACATTGCGGCAGAGGATGAAGACAGTTCGGAAAGACGAACACGGGACACCCATGATTCGTGGATTAAACAAATGCCCCCAGCAAAGCCTCTAGATATCAAACAGATCCTAGATACCTAGGTGGCTAGACGGACTCGAAGGAAGGAATATTTGCAGTACCTAGTCAAGTGGAAGGGTCATCCTATTGAAGATAGTTCTTGGTTAGATGCTGGCCAGATTCAAAGCGTCGGGTACTCTATTGAAGAGCTCATGGATAGGAGCCATGAGTTTAATTTATGCTGGGAGCTTGATGCGGGAGAATCCGAATGAAGAGGTGACAGATGGGAGATGTTTTTTTTTAAATTTTCCTTTTATTTTGACAAATAGAGAGGAAAACATTTCAAGCGTTTGTTTCATTTTGTGTCATTTTAAATTAAGGCTGAATCAACCATTCTTAGTTTTTGAATTAGACAAAATAGGATTAGATAGGAACTAGTTTGAGGAAACTGTTTCATAACTGAGGAATGGTTCCTCGAACTGTAAAAGAAACTGCTAATGATGTATTGAAAAGGAAAAAAAAAGAAAAGTAGGGAGGGAGCCAAAAGAGAATGTGATTGTAAGCCTACGGGCAAGTTGTAAGTAGAGGCCACTGAAAACGAAAGATCGGGCCAAAGATAGAGAAATTATGCAAATGTTTATTTATATGTAGATTCAATTCCAGACTATATAAGTGCGTGATTCAAACTTGGAATGTTAAATTATGTGTGTATCAGAGATTTCGTGTAATAGTTGAATGCAGGCGGAGTCGCGCAGCGGAACAACGAAGGAAGAAGAACCATGAAATAACCCGAGTCGCAGAGAAACATTAAAGAAATAATATAAAACCCAAATCAAAAGGAAGAGCGAAGAGGCGTAATGATGACGCACAGACACTATTGGAATTATCAAATCAACGGATAGGGTTCAATCGCATAGAACTGAAATATCGCATCACAATGTTTCGATAATAAGGAATGAACCTTGGGCCACTAGAACCAGTGATAGCGATTTCCGACGAGCGATATCATCGTTGAACCATTGGATCGAAAGGTTGGATCAACAATGGAAGATCGTCGCGGAGTATCGCATCGCAACAATCCAAGTGGAAGTGATTTAACATTGGCGGTAGTGATTGCGACTTGCAATTGATGTGATCGCATCACAAAACCCCATGGTAATGTATCGGTCGAGAGTGAATGCGACATGCGAAGTTAAGCGAACCCGATAAGGAATAGGCATCGTTGTATA
The DNA here is from genome assembly GCA_000404065.3 of Pinus taeda. NCBI lineage: Eukaryota > Viridiplantae > Streptophyta > Pinopsida > Pinales > Pinaceae > Pinus > Pinus taeda. Next base: position 5,378 of record APFE030281750.1, on the reverse strand, counting down.
ACGTTTGGAATCCAGCGTTATCGCATATCGTCGGAGGAGTTATGTGTTGTGTGACTGTGACCAACCTCGATTGCGATTAGCGATAAAGGGGAGCCCTCGTGAAATGTGCAAAGACTATGGAATAAGCAGGAAAATGTATGTTACACGTTTTATGCGTATTTCCTTTATAAAGGTTTTATAATAATTATGCACCGATTTGAAGGATTTATGTGGTAAGTCCAAGATAAACAAGGTTAAAGAGGAGTGGTGCTATATATGCGGGATTAAGGACTTAAAGGGTTATAGAGTTCCGATAGGAAGAAACGATGAAGGGAAAGACTGGGTTACTGAATTGAATCATTCCGCAGAGACTGGTTAAAGGGGTCGTAGCCATTAAGGTTTGAAGATTGGTGCACGTAGACATTTGACGACATCATTATGTTATATGTTTTAATTTTCTAATTTCTATTAAGTCAACTTTTTGTTATGTTTTTTATTTCTTTATTGAGCCAACATTTAAATATTTACACTCATTTACAAGCATTACAACACCTCCCCCATACTATACTATAAAGTACCTCTTAGCGCAACAAAATGGCTTTGGCATCCTCTTCATAGCATTAAATTCTGCACAATGTCTTATGAGAGTTATCATATTTAGATAGAGTGACTTTGCCAATGATCTTAAATTTGAATCACTATAGTGTTAGAGAGAACTGTGCATTTACCACTTTTGTTCTGAACAATTTACTCAAACTATCCCAAAGTTTTTGGATGATTGTTCAAGATCTACATGGTGCAACTTTGAATTTGAGAGAAGTCCAATGATAGATTTGGCTTTGTAATCTCTGCTATACCATTCCAATGATTTATTTAGATTTGCAAGTGATTGCTTATTTCTTTTTACTATTCCTCACAAGTTCTTGTTCATCAACTACATCTAGATTTTGACTTTCAAGTTATAGGAATTGTAACTAAATAATTTTTTAATGATATTTCCATACTTAATTCCTAGCAAAAGAAAACAAAGTTCTATAGAAAAAGTAATCAAAGACATAAATTATAATATAACATAAAGCTGTAAAGAGAATTTACTACAAAAGTAAGCATTATATCTTATCAATTTGAATGTTTGTTTAGGTTATTAAGCATTTTTACTTTGAAAGGCACATTTGAAACATGTAATGTCAAATTTTGGCTATATTTTTGTTTATGAAATCACTAAAAATGAAATTTGGATTTTGACCATTCAATGAATTTAGTATGGTTTTGTGATCATTGTAAGAAATTTTCATTAAATTTGATGGGTAAAGTTCAGTACCATTACATTTTCGAAATTGTAGATCATAATATATTATCACCACATTCTTTGCTCAATGAAAAGTTGATTTGGCTTGGTCCTAGGATGAATCCTCTTTGTTTGGATGAAAAGATTTTTGTGGTTCATATAAAGTTTGTTTCCCTAAAAATGATAGTTTATTCCTTGGTTTACAAGTTGAATAAAATTAGGGTGGTTTTGTTTTCCAATTAAGATATTACAAAAAAATAGCAAGAGCCTCTTTGAGGTAATTTGAAGACCAACATTGATGCGAAGACTTCAAAAAGGTTATGTGAAAAACAATTTTTTTTTTTTTTTAAAGCTGCATATGGAATAAAATTGTCCTGCAAACCTTGTAAATAGGCACCTATTTTGGTCTGAGACCTAAAGTGAGTCAATTCCAATATGTTATTTTAAGCACACGTTGTCCTTCCCTCTTCAGCTAAACTTTTAAGGATATTATAATATTATTGTTTATTTAATTTATATGTGTGGCTATTTAGATTCACAGTCAAATTGTGTGTGAACATCAATATCAATGTGGTCATTTAATTATATAAATTTATAATTTTATTGCACTCGTGTCTATCTCAAAAACACTAAATAAAGGATGATAAAACATAACACTTCTATTATAAATAGAGCACTAACTCACTTATACTGAGTTAGATATGTGTGTATATCCATCACTTGGTTATACCATGTTTTTAATAAACTTACTAATAAAATTTCTTGTAAGTTTATTTTCATAATAATTTGTTAATACAAATATTTATTATCAACCACTTAATGGTAAAATAAAATTATATATAACAAATTATATTGAATAAAGATTTGAACCTTATTTTCTTATAGTGTATATCATTTGAAATATATGTCCGTTTTTCTTAAGACCAGTAACAATGACTTTTCAAACTGGTTGATATTCTGTTAACTTCAGCTAAATGCTGACACGATAAAAAAAAAAAAAATCCAAACATCTGCGTAAAATATAAATTGCTAAGTGGGTTGTAGTGTGAAAGCCAATTATTTTTTTTTTCTTTTCAAGTGGAAATTTTGTGAAATATATTTTCCCACAGAAGGGAAAAACCATGAATTGGCCTTCTCTTACCCACAAAGGCAGCTGGATGGCTTGAAAAGCACCACCTTCACCATTAATTCAATGCCCAAATAGTGAAAATTAAATTAGTCGATTTGTGACTAATTCAATTGAAGCCCAATTAAACTAATATTTCAACCTCAAATCATATATGCAAATGTAAAATGTTGTTTGCAATGATACTAGCCAACTTTACATTAGTTCCATGGAAAAATTAACGATAGTACCAAATAAATCTGCAGGAGTCGCCTAATGTTTCAGACGTTTTTATTCTTGATTTCTAAAGGAAATCAGAAGAAAATTTATCTTCAAGTGAGTCATTCCTTACATTTGATGAGGTGACGTGTGCTGAATAATTTGTGACTATCTCAATTGTCACTAACCAAATATGCTAAATTGAGGAAAAATTTATTCTGCCTTCCCAGTGGTACTCCCAATTATATTATTCATACAAATACTAATAGTAATCATCTGATTTCTATCTTGTTAAATCCCTTAACACTAGTAAAGTGAGATACACGTGGTTTCAAGCTTTAACAATGGCTCTTAACTTTTAGAGTCTCCATATTTCACTTGGCATTAGAATCTGGTATACAAAATTTGGTAGCTTTAGTTAGATCAATCAGCAGTTTGCCTGGTTTTAATAATCATATATAATTTCTTTTAAACAATGTATATAAAAGTGTTGGCATATCCACATAATGCACAAAACACGAGCTCATGTAAATCAAGGATACTCGCAACACATGAAACATATGTAATAGCCAGTTATTTAACATATTTAACACATGCAACTTATCCCTTTCTTTCTCTTTCGAATGCCAATATATAAACTTAAGTAGGTGCTTTAACTTTTTTAAGTATATGATTTCCCCTAACAATGATGAAAGGTACCACTAAAGCGTTTATTTTGAATAAACGATGGAGCTAACCAAAAGAAACATTTACCAACTGCAATGAAATATAAATGTTTGTGAATATCATCAAAATTAATCAATGGTATGCAACTTTCAGGGTAAAAATTCATTAATATCAATGAACCGTAATATAACTAATAGGGGAATTTCTATTCTTAAGAACAATTGTATTTAAATTAATATTTAAAATTACTTATTGGAAAAGAATTTGCAAACCACTGCATTTACCCTACGAGAGAAATAATGAGTAACCATTTAAAACGAAAGAAATAATGAGTAAACATTTAAAGAAATATAAGAGAAATAATGATAAACACAATTGACAATGGAAATCATGAATGAACATTTATATTCATATTTATTCCGAATAACTAGATTCTACCTACAGGAAATATGTTTATGACTGAAAGATGGTTCTTTTGTTTATAAGGAAATTAATTTCCTCATAGACCTAGTCCTTGAGTGTGAATAGCTAGAGAATCGTCAAAACGCCCTCGTCCAACTTGTATGTTGATATGGTCTACTAATGCCTTCTTTGCCTTGCCATTGAGCAGTAGTTATGTCTCCATTCTTCATTTTTGATGGTGACATCCAGGAGTTGGAACATGGGCATTGCATTGAGGTGAGGGATGTTGGGTTGTGTTATATTCTTTCCACATAGTTAATAGGGGGTTTGAGGGGTACCCGTAACCCCACTTTATGGGGTTCGGGGCAGCGCCCCGGAAAATTTTGGTTTTGGACCCTATGTTAGGTTGGGCGGACCCACCTATGGTTTTGTGCATGATTTTCGCACATGTTTTTTGACGCGATGGTTTTTCGGTCCATGGTATTGCACGCGATGGTTTTCGGTCCATGGTATTGAATGCTTCGGCATGTATAAACATGTATTATAACATTGAAAGGAACATAATGAAAAATCAAGCTGGTAGTCCCGATTTTGAGATTCAGTGGGAAATCTCTGTGTATATGTGTTTTATGTGTTATGCTCTCGCATTTTAATAATTTTCCTGTGATTTAGAATTCGTATGCAGGTAATTTCTGTACGGGGTTAAAACCTACATTTGGTATCAGAGCTGTTTTGGCTTCAAGGGGACGCCTTTGTTGCTGAGGGGTTTCGCTCGGGCCTGTGGTAGTCCCTGTTCAGTGGGAGATCTGCGAGATCGATTCTGGTGGTGAAAGAAGATGGCGAGCAGTGGAAAGATAGAGATTGAGAAGTTCAATGGTCAGAGTTTTGAGTTGTGGAAACTCAAGATGGAGGATCTGTTGGTGGATAAAGATCAGTGGATCGCTGTAGATTCGGGTACTAAACCAACGGGAGTGACCAATGAAGAATGGAAGAAGTTGGATCGGAAGGCAAAAAGCACAATACGATTGTGTGTCTCAGATTCAGTATTGTTGAATGTATCAGGGGAAGCTACGGCGAAGGCTTTGTGGGACAAGTTAGGGACTTTGTACCAATCTAAGTCTCTGGTGAATAAATTGTTCCTGCGGGAAAAGCTGTATAACCTGAGGATGAAAGATGGAGACTCGGTGACAGAGCATCTGAATGCATTTAATACTGTGGTAAGTCAGTTATTATCTGTTGATATTAACATTTCAGATGAAGATAAGTGCATCAGTTTGTTGTGTTCTCTACCAGACTCGTGGGATAGTCTGGTTATTGCAATAGTAGCAATGCAACTGCTTTGCAGTTTGATGAAATAGTCTCAGCCTTGCTGACGGAGGAGATGAGATGGAAAAATATGGACAACCAGAATGTGATGCCTTGTCTGTATGAGGACGGTCCCAGAATAGAAACAAAAATAAGTCATCGAGTGGGAGATCTAAATCTAGAGGGAGATCTAAATCTCCAGGAAAACCTACAAGGTGGTGTGCTGGAAATGCGGAAAGGAAGGGCACTTCAGAAGGGAGTTTAAATCTAAAGCTCCTGGTAAAGGAAAGGGATCTGATGATGCTCCTTCTTCAGAGGTGAAAACCACCTCAGATGAAGGTGGGGATGTGTACTTGGCTTCTTCAAGTACACATGTAGATTATGAGGCATGGTTGATTGACTTAGGTGCATCCT
>APFE030281745.1:0-10754 GCA_000404065.3 Pinus taeda | reverse complement strand
TTCCAATAGGCGATGCTAAAAATTGTTGCAATTCTATGCTTTTTTGCTACTTATACCCTTTTCTTGGGTATGCTCCAACACTTCTTAGGAAACTGAGTGTAAATTTTGTAGGTATTGTGGGCCTTATAATTAAATACTCATCAAAATTTCTTGTCAATTGGTATTATATGTTGATGTGTGAATCGATTTCAAACACTGTGAGTCTTAACTTGCAATCTTCTTAGAAGATTCTATGGTAGGTACTTAGATGTAAAATTTAAATGGCCTTGGGTATTAATTTTTCTTTCCTTTCTTCTTGTTTTTTATTGTCTAAAAAGCATAAAATTATATCCCTCGGCCCTTCTCAAGCTTGTGGTGGAATTGGGAATATTGTGTTAGCCTCTTGACTTAGTTCTATAAGCATATGGTCAATTGTAGTCTAATATGAAAACTCTTGTGGATCTATATCTAAAGAGTTTGTTGAGATTTAGTACCTTGGGAAGAACTTGAAGCCCTAGTGATGGATGTTTGGATGAAGAAGAGCAACATAATTGATATGGCATTGGAACCAAAGCTTGGGGTTTTATACCTAAATTCACTCGGAAAGAACAACTAGACTTTGAGTGATTTTACACTTGTAGGTGTTAGAGGACATCTAGAGGAGAAAAGATTAGCTAAATTAACTCAAGATAGAGGTCTCTAATAAGAGATATTAATTTTTATATGTGGTTGGTGGTTAATCTTTCTAGTTGGGTAGGTCAACTTGGGCTAAAATCTGCGCCAAGGAAAAACTTATGGAGCCATGTGTGTGCATATAAATAGAAGTTAATTGTTGCATATTTAGAGAACATCAAAAGTGCAAATAAAATTAGGTATACCTTTGAGATAGATAGTGAACTTGAGGTAGCTAACTAGCTAACACGGAGGATGACTTTGGCACAATATGTGCAGAAGTTTCTGTTATGTTTCGGTGTGGATAGCCATGATGAACAAGGTTGCAGCTCTAAGCTAAGTTTCAGTAATTTTCTTTGCTACTTTTGTGCGGTGCTCAGATCTCTATTTAGGCCACAACGAATTGCTGCTACAACATCATGTTGGACGCATAATTTGGATGGTTGAGAGGGCTTGTAAAACATCTCTAGCTTAGCAACAGTTACTCGAAGGAGAGAGGTAGATAAAAAATAGTGTCTTTGTTTCTAGATAGCTCAGATCACTTGTTGTTGTGATACAAATAATTGTAGGGTATTTTGAGAAGTTTCCTTACACCCAAAATAATTCTTTGGAAGTCTAGAAAGGAAATAAAAAAAAGAGAATGTCTTTGGAGAAGGGAAATATAGTTGGGAGTAGTTATTTAGGGTTGATGGTGTGGCCTAACCATATCTCGGGAATCTTAGATCTTGAGGACAAGAGGACCAAGAGTGTGTTGGAAAGAAAGGTATGTGTATCCTCTTGTTGATTTTGATTTGCTAGTCGAATCAGAGGTCTAGGTTGCAAAGTTTGGTATTGGACACATGTGGACTATTGGAGGGAAGTGTGAGATTTGACCAAGTTGGCACTAAATGCATCACCATTGAAGGACTAATGTTACTACCAAATGAAGCGTAGATTGACAAAGCTTAAGGTTTGATCAACGAGGAAGAGAAGTTGTACAACCCAAGTTCATTGTAGAAGAAGGACGTTCAATTTAATTATTTATTTATTTTGTTTCAATTTTCATTGTTCATTCATTACCAAGATCAATTTATTTAAAAAAAATATCATCATTTTATAATTTTTACTACATTCCCAATTGTTTTCTGTAAATTTCTTTAAGAAGAGGGAAAAAAACATAAGAACAAAATAACGATAATTGCACTAGACATACCTCACATAAAACCATATGCATAGCTATCTTGAGGTATTAGAGAGAGCGAAACTCCCCTCTGTGAAAATAAATACAAATCTTATCAATATAGTTTTTGATTGTTTACAAATAATAATATAAATTACATATAAATAAACAAAAAATTACAAATTGTAATTCTAAATCATCTTCACTCTCCATCTCCATGCAAATACATTAGAAAATAGGTATTAATAATAAATAAAGAGAAAAATAATTACATTGTTAAAATTTTGAGAAATAATTTACAATAAAATGGGGAAAAGAAAAAAAAAATTCTATCACATTATTATATGCAATGAAAAGAATCAAAATGGCTTTCACCTAATATTTATGGAGACTTAAATTGAAAGTGTAAATAAAAGAGATTCTAGGAATTTAAAAATAAACTTTAAATAGACTATTAAATTTTCTTAAATCCTTTTAATAAAATTCAAACTCAAATATAAAATCTACAAACAAAAAAATGACATGGAGCTATCAATCTAATATCATCAAATACTCCCAAGAAATCATCATAATGCAATCCCTAAAACATATTATCAATATGAATTTAATAAAACAAAAATAAAATAATAATAATTAATGGAAAACTCACTCGCAATTGCTCAGAACCCATCCTCCAATAATGGCCAATCGCAAGTAGACTATATAGGCAGGAAGTTGAAAGTGGCAAATTTGAATTCCTTCATTCTCATTTCTTGTAGCCCATCTGCACCTGAGCCACCATCTCTTTTGTTCTTCATTCCACCAAATTATATGCATTTCTATTGAATTTTTTAAAATTAGCATGTCATAGTCTTATTAGGTGTGTTGTACAACTTTTGAATTTTCTGATGACTTGAATGCGATGAGTGATGATGGGAGGTGTTGAGAAACTACTGATGTTGGCAAAATACTAGGGCTAGAGTAATTAGATTGAGGAATTCAGAAAAAGTCATTCGTTGTGGTCCTGACTCTATCAGTTGGGAGAGTGTGGAGCAGAGTAAACATTTATTTACGCCGAAGTCAAAGTTCATGTTGGTTATTGTTGGCAACATGAATTCACATTAACATCTATTTAATATACAATATGGAAGGTCACTAAACAATTTATCTACAAACTTGATACAAATAACTTCTATGATGGTTTTAAGCATGCATAGTATCCAAAGCAAGAAATACACTTCAAATGAATTGAATGCTTGCATTAACTTGTCCATGGTAAATTTAATAATATTTCACTTATTTTGGTAATTGACCATGACATCATGAATGACAAAGCTCTTCTATTGTAACAAATGTTAGGATATTCCGACACATAGGAAATAGTTAAGTTCAACTTGGTCTAGTATAGAGTTAGGTGAAGTGTGTTTCTTTACTGTTGTACATTTTGTAACTTACAATCCGAAGGTCACGATATGTAGTGATCTGACGATTCACTCTCTCCTCGATATTACCGACACTTGATCTATGGCTTGACACCCGATTGGTCCATGAGTTCTATTTAAAGCGCATGGAGGGTCATTATTCGGGTAATCCGTCTATGAGAGAAAGCTTATGTAAATTTTCATTCTTTGATTAATAAATTGCCTGAAGTGGCCACGTTGGCTCAGGCCGTGGACTGTTTTCCCTCTTTGAGGGTTTTAACCACGTCAAAAATCTGGTCCTATTGATTTACATATGTTGTATTCAAATTTTATTTGAAAATCAGTATTCTTTATAATTATTTATAATTAATATATTCTTTTTTCCTTAGGAAAAATGATAATTTTATAATGAAAACAAAATTACATGTTGTAGATGTTGATAATGCATTAAATCTTGCCAATCAAAAATGGTGATCACAGAGACCAAAAATACGACTCCAAAATGGTGGTAAGCATGTTACCCTTTTCTCCATTTCTTCTATTTAATCTTTGTCCATTCTCCCCAGGAAGGAGTGGCCATTACAAGTGCTAGTTGGGTCCCTTCATTCATCCTTGGATTTTTCTTATCTGAATCTGAACTTTCAGATACATGATGAAATTTTGAGTCCCTTGTCTTCATTTCTACAGTGAATCCCATCTCGTGCCTCGATGTGTTTGGTGGAGTTCCTAAAACTTGATGATTAGGGATCCCCTTTTCTACATTTTCTTGTGTACTTTGGTCTTCTTCATTGCTAGGAGGATCCACTTCTTCATAATCCTCTTCTTCATCAAGAAAAATCAGTGACATTTTCCATCCCTTCAGTTTCTTTCTTGTTTTCTTCTTCCTTTGAGGCACTTTCTTGTCATGAGGACATGAATTTTGTGGATGTCCCATTTTTCGGCTTATTTGAGATCTAAATGTTGTGTTCCAAAAATCTAGGAACTGTGTCGAGCATTTCTTGTTGTATGTCAAGAAAAAATGATCCGACAATCCTTTGTTTAATTCTACCTCCACATAAATTATGGCGATTGTGTTGATTTATTAATTAAATATTTGGGTATATTTCTTTATATATCGCCCTAATATGTTCCCAATGGCTTCTATCACTTTATGGAGCCAAAAATATAAGGGTACATTATGCAATCTAACCCAAACTGACATTCAAGATACTACCATTATATTGGCATTGAAATCTGGGAACCAAGGGGTGACAAAAAGTCTCGCAGAGCCCCAAAACCATGGATCCTCTTGCAATATAGATTCACAATCCTCTAACAATGTAAATTTTGCTATGAAAAAGCCCATAGATCAAAGGTGCATCTCACAATTTATTGTCCAATTTGTGAATATCCAATGGAAAAGATCCACTGGTTTTGGCCAAAAACTATTGAGTCTGCATAATACTACTTGAGATTCATATTTTATGCAAAAATCATTTGTTTATGGTAGATTTATAGTCATTACTTGGATTTTATTTAGTTGTTCCACTATGAAGGGGTTGGGTATATTGTGTTTCTAATCTAGTGTTGTTCAGGCAACAAATTTGAATTTGAGGATATATATGAACTAAAATACTCCATTTTCTTACCCTTGATTCGAATATGTTCCTTTGTGAATACTAGATCCAAATGCTCCCTGTGTGCCCTTTGAATTTCTTGGTCGAGGTGATCCTCCTCGAAGCCTCAAGTTTAATATGATGGTGGATGATGGGAGGATGTTATAATCTTATAACATCACATCTTCCTACATGGATTTTCGTCTGAACATCAGACTTTGTAGGAGCATCATGAGACCTAGAGTGTGCATGATATTGTGATTTAAATGTTTGACGTTCTATGTGTCCCGAACCCAAAATAGTATTGATTTTCAATGTGGGGATTTGATAAAAAATTGGAAGGCTACTAGATCAATTGCCCATGCTTTACAGTCATACAGATCTTCAGCCAAATCAATGAATAAGTTTGGAGATGAAAATAGGGAGAGGGATTTCTATGGTAGTATTAATTTCATAAGTGATGGCCAAATCATTGAACTCACCCACTTTGATGGAGGAAAATTATGATATGGAAAAATGTGAAGCAGACTCTCCATATATAACGCTAATCCTCCATTTCAACAACCTAATGTATTTAGGGGATTCGGAATATCTAGATCTGGGATCTTTAACAACAAACCTACGAACATATCCAGATGTGTTTGAGGTGGAACATTCACTTTTGTAGATAAAATTTTGCCTCCAAATATGATCAATATTTCTATTTTTACTAAGAGAAGACAATTATAAGGTTTCTATATTCAAGCTTCTGTGATCCATACTGAATTAAGAAAAATCTTTCAGTAGAAATCACATAAGAGACATTTTTGGCCCATGTGTTTTGAACCAACAAGTCTCATTCATTGTTTTGGTACTTATGACGAACCACACTTGCTCGTTCGAAATGTGTTGGCCAAAACTTTCTCTTATGTGATCTCTACCAAAAGACATTGCTTAAGTTATAGTATTTTTGCTCCATACTTGCCTTAATCCTACACAAGTTCATTCCCAACTCATGAATGAAGTTATAAGATTTCTTCTCCATACTCGCTTTAATCCTACACAAGTCCATTCCCAACTCATGAATGTGACTTCCTTCACTTCCATCTATGCCATTGTGTATGTACAGGGTGAGAAGATACTCTACATCGACAATATAGTGAATGATACTACCAATGGCCTAGCCTATCAGTCTCCGTCCTCACGCGGGAGACTGAAACCAGTATTAAATCCATTCGAAAACTCCATTATGAGACCTGCAAGCAGTGAGATCATTCCCTAGCAATGACATAGAAGGTGGATTTGATGTTTGAAGAAACCCAACCACATAAGGAAAGAGAAAAAACTAAGAAACCCTAGCCATCACACCAAGCTCATCCTCTTCACACAGTTCCCCTTTCAATCTTTAATTTGATTTTTTAAATAATATATTCTTAACTTACATTTTAATCATTTTTTTTATTTGATTCAATGATTGTAAGTTCATAATTAGTGTATTAATTAATTAATTGTTTATGGTACAAAATGGGTGAAGTTTATACCTTGTTAAATCTATTTAGTATAAAATCAAAATTTCACAAATATGTTTAGTCAATAAATTTTATAGATACAAATGACCATGACAATACCACATGTAATAATGACTATGGATTTTCCTTGTAAGAATCATCATTAGCTTTTGTATGTTTGAAAATCACAAGTTTTCATTATTTTTTTAATCAATATATACTTTTAAAAAATATAAATAATCAAAACATCATAGGTGACTATGAGCATGCATATTCTTTTAACCAAAATCATTCAATGTAAAAATAAAAATATATCCAACAAAATAAACATAAAATTTAAAAATTAATTTACAAATGGATGTTTTCTGATGATAGAATTTTAAATGTATGTGGTGTTAATTTATGCTATGTATTTTTGTTGTGCTTTTGTTTTACTGTGATTGTTTCTTTGGGTATAATAATTTTAAACATATTTAATATCATATACAAAAATTACTTTTAGAATGAGTAGAACGTGTGAATTAACTTATTAATATTTAAATTGTTGTTTAATTTGATAAAATCTTCTTTTGTCAACATTATTAATGAATTTGAATTTTTATAAGCTCCACTATCCAATGCACAATATTTTTATAAGTGTTTTTAATTACTATGTTTTTTTATAGTTAGTTAGGGTTGATGTTTTGTGATGATAAAATTTTAAATGTTTGTGTTTTTATTTTATGAAATGTATGTGTTTGTTTCTTTATGCTCTTGTTATGTGTATAATCATAGAACACAAAAAAGTATTTCATTAGAATATCCCATATGGAAGTCCATTGCCCAAATTTTCTATTGACTTGATACAAATCACCTCTATGATGATTTACACACATAAAATATAATATGGAAGAATTATAGTCCGAATTAATTGAATGTGTATTAAACTATACATGTTCAAATTAGCATTTAGTTTAACAAAATTTCATTTATTTTTTCAAAGGACCATAACATCATGAATGGTTATGGATTTTTTGTAGGTATCACTATTCAATGCATCTTTGAGAACGATTTTTAACCAATATATATTGTTAATTAGTAACGAATTGATGTTTTTTGATGGCAAAATTTTAGATGTTTGTGTTTTTATTTTATGTAATGTATTGGTTTGTTTCTTTGTGTTTGTATGTCTATAAATTCGTGAACATAAAAAACCTTTTATTAGAATAACTTCATACAAATAAATTATATGATAATTTTAAGAATGCATAGTATCCAATGCAAGAATTACACTTCAAATGAATTGAATGCTCCCATAGCTTATCTATGCTCAATTTAATAAAAGTTCACTTATTTTGGTAAATGACCATGACATCATGAATGAAAATGTATTTTTTTTTGTAACCAACACTATTCAATGTGTGTATTTTAAAATTACAACTATTTTAAATTAATATATTCTTATAATTAATTACAATTTTATGTTTTATGGTAGAATTTCAAATGTTTGTGATTATATTATATTTTTTTGTATATGTTTGTGTTTGTGCATATATAATGGCTTTACCCATACATAAAGATTGTATATAACAATTACACTTTAAACGAGTTGAATTTGGGTATTAACTTATTTTATGCGCAAATTCATATTCAATTTAATAACATCCTATTTATTTCAAAAAATGATCATAACATTTATCAATTAACATATATTTCAATAATAAAAATAACTATAATATCACAAATGATTATGATGATAGATTTTTTGCAAGCAGAACTACTCAATACATTTATTATAATTTGCAAGAAATTATGTACTTTAGAAATTGATTAGCTAGAAATTGATGCTTTATAATGATATAATGTTAAAATGTGTTTTTTTAATTTTTAATATGGGTTTATTTGTTGTGTTATTTTTTACTTTTTTGTGTCATGATTTTACAGATACATAATATCATAATATTATACGAAAACGAGGGAAAAGTTCAATCTTATATTTTAACTCACTTATGTTCAATTTAATTTGTTTGCAAATATTTTAATCAAAATATATTTTAAAAATACAAACATGGAGTTGAATTTTTATCCTTTGATTTATATTTGTGTTTAATTTAATAAATTCATTTTCAAAGAAAAGACAATTATTTAAAAAAAATATAACTTCCTTTTTTAAACATGCCAAATATGTCTTTTGAAGGTGCTTATGTTTCCTCTAATTACAAAATTGAATTGTAATAAGCATTGGTAAATTTATATTATGACCTTCTTAATTGAATATTCAATTGCCCCTAACAAGTCAAAGTGCATCAAGTGATGTGACAAATGACAATGTGAACATTTATTTTTATTAATATACAAGAAAATTTGTCTTTTTGTGTTATGATTCTTGAAAAATTATTAAAGGCTTAAATGTGATATGGGACTTCTAATTCACATAGAATGAGTTATGCCCAAGAAGAGGAAAGATAAAATGTTCAAAAAAAATTATCCTTTTTGCTAGAGTTGAATTTTCGGTTTTGCAGACTACCAAGAAAACACATGATTCAATAAAGAGTTTCATGTGTGAAACTCACTTAAAATGATTTTTGGAGATAAAAGGAGTTGGATAAAATATAAAGGTATATTCGGAAATAATTATTGTACTCATACCCCAAAAGTAGCAAGATGTTGCTAAGGGTCAAGGAAATGTAAATTGGAAAATGACTACTATTTGTTCTCCTAGCAAGTAGGAGTTAGAGCTTTGGGGAAGGTACATGGAAACATAGTTCTTGGTAGGAGGAATGCAATAGCATTTGATCTATTTCCATCAACAAAAGCTTATATAAGTATATTCTGAAAAATAATACACTTGAATGTGTGCAAAGATGTAAGAGGATATTATATTATAAATTAAACAAGCTTGTTTGGATGGATAAATATATAAGCGTGCACAAAAAATAATACATTTGAATGTGTGAAAAGATGAAAAAGGATATTATGTAATTAATTAAATAATCTTGTTTGAATGGATAAATATACAAAATATGCACAATAACCCTTATTCACCTGTAAAATTATAGTTTGTTGTAATCTACTACAGAGTAGAATTATTGCAGGTAATAAAAATAAATTTATACATAATTTAACTTGTAGAAAAATAAATGTATACCTAGTTTAGCTTGCTATAGGTCAAAGCACTAGAATCATATCAATTGGCCATGGAAAAAGCAACCTTGGGTAAAGAAAACTTAGATATTGTAATCCAGTTGGATATGCAAAATGATTTGAGATAAGATTCTTAAAATGCATCACACAGTCTATTGCATGAACCCAGATCAATAATGACATCTCTGAAGGGGTATTAATAAAACATTTAAATAAAAAAATATTTACCAGTGATGAGGGTTGTAATTCTATCTAGAGGTAGCATGACCAAGCAACCTCAGGTGCGCCATAGTGCAATGTGATCTCTGTGGGCTCCTTCAAGAAACCATTTCCCTGTTCCCTGTAGCCAGACTCCTTTTCAACTTTCTTTGTGACCCCGCAGACGATCATGGGGAGAGAATTCATCACGGCCTTCAGAGCAGCCATCTTTGTGGCTGCAACTGGATCCTTGGCATTGAGGGCCACCGCCTTTGAAGCCGCAGGTTTCGCAACAATATTTGGTGCCTCATCTCTCTTTAGGGCCTCAGGAACGACCACGACATATGGGCACGAACTGCAATACATATTTAGAGCCATGATGTATACATAGATCCTCTGTAAATGAGTGCGCTGTCAGCTTCATCCATTTGGGATTCCCGTTCGACACCTTCACGGGCTTTTCTCTGGCATCTATGTAACCTTCATACATCACGGCCACAGCCGGGACGAGATCCGCTGCAGGGCTAATCAATGCCATTGACCAGCCGGCTCCAGACCGTAGCAGAGCTCTACTGATCATCTCCATTCCACTATCATCCACGATGAAATATGAAAGAAAGAAAAATAAAAATAGTGTATTTGGGAGAATGCGTAAAAGATCCTGCGTGAACAAGATACCACCAGGAATAAAAAACGCATGAGTCGAGTCCCCATTCTCTACACAGATCATATATTTCCAACAACTTTGGATCACCTGAATCCCTTCCAGTGTGGTTCCCATAGAACTTCAGTCCTCCTTTGATGTTCATCGCAACAACAATACCCCACTGTGCAGATTCCTTTGATCAACAGAAACAAGCATAAGCTCGATTGCAGCGAATTCAAATTTGTAGGAGCTTAAAACCCTAGCGCACATTTTTGCCCCGCTCTCCATTCTCCTCCTCCCTCATGTTACAAATATTAATATTTTAAAGAAAACCTCATATATAAATATAAAGCGTTCATTCAAAAATTTCTAAAATTTTATTGTAATTAACTTAAAATTTAATTTAATATAGAAACATTGGAAATTGTAATTAACTTAAAATTTTAATATAAAAACATTTCCAACTTAACAATAAGTTTATAAATTTATTAATTT